>JXSR01S011472.1:32148-43138 GCA_000969725.1 Ophiothrix spiculata
CACAAGGAACATGATGGTGATATTGTTTTTGACCAAAAATAACATTTTTTGTTAAAATCACAAAAACACAATTTTTGGCCATTTGGGCTTCCAAATAAGCAAAAAGAAGATCTTTGTGGAAGAAGTGGTCAAATGCCAAAATACTAATTTTATCGATTATCAATTTTCTGCAATCAATTATCACTATTTTGTACTTGACCACTTCTTTCACTAACATCATGGTCGCTACACATATAATTGCCAATATTTTAAAATTAAGTACTCAAAACGTTCTAAAACTATATGTTTTTGTAATCTGCACAAAGTGGCATTATATGTATTACATTACGATTATTGTACTGTAGGTAAAATGCAAAAGATCGTTTTATTCTTTTGTCGACGTTTTTCGAAAACTTCCAAATACCCAACAATGTTGTTAGGAAGTGTATCATACTTACGCAAAACAGCATCGTATGTATTTTGGTCGTGTGGGTGTGTGTGTGAAAATAAATTTGACCCCTAAGAAGAAACTTTTTGAGTTTATGAACATCTCTGCGCAATTGTTTAAAACTTACAACCTGAAAATATTCTATCCGGTTACAATGTAATAATGAGGTTAAGAAAAATCGGTACGTTACATATTAATGAGATTTATTTTTGTGGTGTATTTGTATATATATGACCAATGAAAAGTATGAATCTTTGATGATTTTAAGTCGTCTATTATAAAAAATGAGGTTTCAGAACGTTTTTAATTATGCGGAAATACTTTTGAGCGGGAGTATACGACAACCAGGGAACCATTACACTGAGTCAGCATTTTCACTGTGCAAAGGTATGCACAAAAACCGGTCACAATTTGATTTCCTAGCATTGCATTTATTTTGTTCGAGATCATATTATCACACCACAGCCATTAGTAAGAGCTATTTATGACCAATTAAGCTCATAGTCAGTTCTGAATATTTTGCTCTATTCCTTACCCATAATGCACAGTTGGTAAAATGCATGCACAACTAAACTCTGAGAAGTTGAGACTTTCGAATCTAGCATAATGTCAAAACCATTTTAACTTAAAAGCCTTCATTACAATATAGTTGTCACGTTTGGTGAATATAATTTCCATGATTACTACCTTTGCATACGGGCTACAGGGCTTGACCCGAACATATACGATCATATGTGCAATCCAGATATGCAATGGTCATAGCGGTATTGTGGTTGGATATGGTGGATAAGGATGTATGCGTATCATAGGTGCGCCTGGCTTACAGAGCACATAGCTCTGTAACCCGGTAGCGCGTATGTTCAATGGTATTATATGAAAATGTTTAATGTTACAAAAATGTAAAATATAACCCCCCACACACACACACACACCCCCCCCCCCCCCCCGCACCCCTTAACCCATTCAGGAATCCCAGGTCACACATAAACAGTGAACTTTTATAAAATTATACAGAAAGCAAGGCCACACGGCAAACGCCATTAATATGCAGGCCGAGAATGTTATGCACTCAAGTCATTCAAATCTCTGTGCATGTTAAGCTATGTTAGAAAATCAGTGAGTAATCTGCGGGCTAATACTGACCTTAAATTAACACTCAAAGATTGCCAATAAACAAATATGTGTCAAGCCATATTACGGTCTATTATGGTCAAACCTATCCCGTGATGCCTATCGTATGATGTTTGTTTATATCTATATGCCAGTAATTGTACGGTCAATGGAATTTATTCGTTTTGTCTATCGTACTGCATTATGGGATATGGCTTGGAATAAGCAGAGCAGAGATCCCATAATTCTCTCAAATTTTGGCCTGTGGTGTAAGTCATATATACAGTAGAATTGCACATGTTCATAAAACAGAATATAGTGTTCATTGCAACATGGGATTGGTTTGAATAATTATAAAAACAGGATGTTACGTCATGATTTCATAATTTTTACACAAAATTGACCATTAAAACGAAAATATAATTCTGATTGACACAACAACGACTGAAATTTACACATATAGAAGATATCTTCCTATATGTTCGGTCATAATTGGCGGTTGATCTCTTTTGACCGAGATATTTCGAGTTTTTTCTGCCACGAATTTGGATATTACTATGCGAATTCTGAACTGGCTACCCGCGATCGATATTTGTCGTGCTGTGCACATTGACCTACCGGTGGGGTGATAGCGTCTAGAAAGAAGCTCGAGATATTCTGAAACGACAAGCAGTGTATCCACACTATGCGCAGGTCTTGCCAGAACCCGCACACGTCACCTCGCATTTTCCGGGCCTAAAATATGGCTTCAGGTGACATTTTTCGGATGAACCCGCAATCCTTAATTGTTTCCCCCTTGTTCCTGCAATGCTCTGGCCTTGAAGTAACCTTGTATTACATTTATTTGTGTCGTCTTAAAATTGTATTTGATCTTTGATCATTAAGTACCCTTAACCTGACCCAGGCAATATTTGGATTGCGGCTATTCACAGTTAGTCCTGTTTGCTCCAGGTACGGTCAAGGGTTAAAGAGTTATGGCTGTAATCTTGAAAAGATTTAACCTCAGCATTATCTTGACCGGACCTTGTAAGTTCCCGGGCCGGGGTGGGGTAGCGACTTTTTATGGTACAGGTGAGATGACTGTAGGGTCAAACATTATATGAATTACGGATGTGACGTCAAATGACCTTAGTTCGACTCTCCATTCAATGTAAGTGACGCACCATTAGACTTCAAGGGGGGGGGGGGGGGGCAGGCAGTTTTTTGAAAAAAAAAAAACTTGACCCACCCAAAGGTGAAAAAGAAAAAACTTGACCCACACACAGAAGAAAAAAAAAACTTGACCCACTGGGGAATGAAACTTGCCCCATCTACAACTAAAAATAAAAAAACTTTGCCTCATCAGACACTAAAAAAAACCCTTTCCCTGCCAGGCTGGAGAAAAAAAAACTTGTCCTAACCCAAACTTCCTGCTCCCCCCCCCCCTTGAAGTCTAATGGTGCGTCCCTAAGGATTTGAATACAAGTAGTCTTGTACAGACTTTTTACCTTGAGCGGTTCCACGCTCGCCGGGTGGAGACTATATCAGTGCTGTGAGTTTGGCCAGGCGGCATAGGACATGATACATACATACATACATACATACAAACATTTATTATATTGCGCAATATCCAGAAACCTGATCAAGACAAGTAGCATCCACTAGATTTAGGGACGAGGGATTTCTAAAACGCAAATTTAGGATACTATTTACGTGTATTTCTATTTGGTCACGTGACTCGCATATTGAAAAAATATTTACAAAGATCATTGTTATTTTTACCTTTCCTCAAAAAATTACAAAAGTGTTCTTATAGTAATCAACATAATTATGTTATTCTAAATCCGCTTGGGTTCACGCATGAACCCCACTTTTTATAGATGTTTTCTTATTTTTGTTACCGATTACGAAAATAGTTTTAGTGATCATCCCGAAAGTTGTATTTTTCACGAATCCCAACGGCTTTCCAGAGGCGCAACCGGGGAATCGGCTACGATACCGTACGATAAGAGCCGGCAACCCGTAAAAGTTGCCACGACCACCCTCCTCTGAGTTTGGTTAAGTTCGACGCAGGGGTTTTGGTGGGGCAGGGACATACACGCAAACAGATCTGACACACTTCCCAGAATCATTTATAAAGGTTTCTATGTACTTTCAGAAACATTCCACTGTCGATAATAATCTCGATGACCATTGTGACGGTTATTTACATCTTTGCCAATGTTGCCTATTTCACCGTGCTGTCACCAGAAGAACTTTTGGCTTCAGAAGCAGTAGCATCGGTAGGTTGGTCAGAATTTTTCTCCTTATCACACCACTATCAGTGGTACCACTTTCTTCTGTTTATCTTCTATAAGACTCATTATTAAGTACAACATTGGATGATTGGTACCCAGACATGGTGCCCATGTAGAATTTATATGAAACGTCCCAGCGACAAAGCTACAAAACTACGTGAGTATGAAACCAGCACAACGCGTACGATGTACATTTACCGTAAATATCCTAGTAAAAATCGAGTAATTCTAGTACAACAGTCCTGAGCTACACATTTAGAACATCAATCTAGTACAGTTGTAGTACAATTCTAGTACAAAAATTGGTAGTATAATTGACCTAAACTATACTAGAATTGTGTTCCAAATGTCCAGCTCAGGAATGTTGTACTAGATTTATTTATGAATGTTGTCAATCATCCAGGTAGAGTAAATATTGAGATAATTTTGCAATCAATTGGTTGGACTTACTTTTGTTTTTGAGTGCGACGTTTCGCATCCTATCCCGGATGCATCCTCTGGCCGACTGGTTGTTCGACGGCCAAAAAGGTTGTTGACCCGTTTCGGGGTCAACGAAATACCGGAACTGTTGAGGGATCTTGTTTATCGTAGACGTGTAGACCCCCGGCAAGGTGTAATATGTACACTCTCAGAACAAAAGGTTCAACTTGGAACCTTTTCGTCCTCTATATGGAACCATGAAGAATTTAGGGGTTCTTAAAAATTGAAGATCCTAAAAAGGTTCATTACAGTACCTAAAAAGGTGCTAAGCGGCTATTTTAGAACTCATTTAGGTTCCTTAAAGACCCATATAGGGTTCCATATAGAGGACAAGTTTAGAACCCCTTTAGCACCATTTTTTCTCAGAGTGTAGCGCAAGCCTCCTAGTTAGTTAAACCTCTGGTTTAGATACGTCGATGATACATGGGTGAAAATTAAGAAAGATCAACTAGTTCCATTTTTTGAGCATATTAACAACGTCAACAAGTATATCAAATTTACTCAGGAAGAACTTAGAGACGGGAAACTCGCGTTTTTGGACAGTCTGGTCAGTGTCACTTCTAACGGGAATCTAGACACATCTGTTTATAGAAAGGATACACACACTCACCACCCCCTTGTTCATAAGCTCGGTGTTATAAAAACGTTGTTCTATCGCGCTGATTCTATTTGTTCTGATGAGAATGCTAAACAAGCGGAACACAAGCACCTGAAGTCAGCACTTGGTGCATGTGGTTATAAAGATTGGACCCATGCCATAAGGCACTTCGCAAACCTGATAATTCCAAGAATGTAGACACTAATTCTAGAAACCGTATAACATCAACAAAGAGACAGATTCGCGCAAATACAACACTACGATCCCTTACGTATCAAACGTTTCGGAAAACATACGAAGGATCTTTCGCGAATTTGAACTCCAAGTGTCTTTTAAACCGCACAACACTCCAAGACAAAAGTTGGTCCATCCAAAGGACAAACTACCAAAAGATGAACAGGCCAACGTTGTGTACGGAGTCCGTTGTAAAGACAGCGGTTGTGATGAACGATATATCGGGGAAACAAAACAGACCCTGGCCAAACGTATGTACCAACACAGAAGACCCAGTACTTCTGTTGAGTCAGCAGTGTATGTACATTTGAACAATTCCAATGCATTCCTTTGACAACAAGGACGTGGTTATTTTGGACAGAGAGTCAAGGAGATTTGAAAGAGGTGTCAAGGAGGCCATCTATGTGAAACGGGAAAACCCTTCTTTGAACCGTGGAGGAGGCTTACACTACACCTTGCCGGGGGCCTACACGTCTACGATCAAGAAGATCCCTCAACAGTTCCGGTAGTTCGTTGACCCCGAAACGAGTCAACAACCTTTTTTGCCGTCGAACAACCAGTCGGCCAGAGGATGCATCCAGGATAGGAAGCGAAACGTCGCACTCAAAATAAAAGTAAGTCCAGCGAATTGATTGCAAAATTATCTCAATTTGTACTAGATTATAATTTTTTCAGGGTGAATATTCATCTCGCCACTGTCAATAAATATATACTTTTGATTATCGTTCTCGCCATCAGTGCCATTTTGATTCGAATGTGTATTTCTGTAGCTCGATTTACTGAAATCGAGGTTGTGGTACCCAATGCTCCGTTACCTAATTTTTGCTACGGAATAAATCATCATCATCATCATCATCTTGCGGTCGCAACCGAGATGCAATTCACAACGCTCTGCCAGGAAATTCTGTCACCCATAAGATTTGGTAAATCAAGAGGATCTTGCTGGATATCTCTTGCAATCATATCAGTGTAGTTGAGTGGTCTTCTTCCAAGTCTCCAACAAACTAGATCCGATATCACTTGGTCCTTTGCTCGAAAACAGTGGCCTGCAAAGCGAGCCCGACGTTGGGCAACGATGGAAGAAATAGGAGGTACGCCACTGTATATTTCAGCCTTTGTTTTGTGATCTCGCCAGGAAATATTCTGAACTCTCATGAGAAGTCTGGTATAAGTGCCATCAAGGCGGTCTTGAAATTCCTTCTTTATGGTCCATGTTTCAGCTCCATAGAGAAGAATGCTCTCTACACATGCTCTAAAAAAGGCAAGCTTTGTGGATGTGGAGATACCAGACTGCCAGATGTAATGAAGTTTATTGCAGGCATTCCATGCTTGAGCTTTACGAGTGAGGAAGTCGTTTTTGCTATCTGCTACATATGACCCGAGATATCTAAAATCATTTACCTCCTTGAGTTCAGTACCATTCCTTGAAAGAATGGATTGATGGAATTTGTTCTCATTGACAGTCATATACTCCGTCTTCTTAGCATTGAGAAAAAGACCAACTCTAGCAGCAGCATCTTCCAGGCACAACAACAACTCTTGTGCATCGCACAGCTGGTTAGCAGCAATTGCAAGATCGTCTGCGTAGTCAAGGTCTGTGACATGGATGCCAAGTTGGCGACTTGACTGCTTGGCTCTGATGGTAAGTCCTTTGATACTGATGGAGTCAAGAGATTGCCTGAGTACGTAGTCTACAACAATCACAAAGAGGTACGGTGCCAAGGTGTCTCCTTGGAGGATGCCAGCAGTAGTTGGAAAGTGTTGGGTGGGCCCATCCATGCTCTGTACAAAAGATGTTGGGTTTTCATACATGGTAGCAATGGCCTTGACTATTTCATCTGGAATGCCATAGTTGAGGAGAATATGCAGCATAACCTTCCTGTTTACACTGTCGAAGGCCTTTGAAAAGTCTACAAAAACTAGAGTTGCTTTCCTCTCAGAAATTTTCAGTTCTTCTATAATTCTCCTGATGGCTAGTATCTGAGGTAGTCACGGAATAAATAGTATGCCTGATTTTAACGGAAACGAACTACTGACTAAATTTCGAGTTGCCGGAAGACAAATTCTTTTGATTATTGCTTATTTCAAGACACCTCTTATACTAAATGAATAAATACCACAAGTTAAGTCACGTTACATCGAATTTAATACTTTAATTTCGTCGTATATAAAAGCTCATACATTTCGGGCATACAGTACTTCCTACTTTAAGGGCCCTGTCAACCCTTTTCAGAAATGGCTTTTGCTCTGTAACTCAGCAACGGATAATTAAATCCAAATAAAAGTATATATTTCTAAGAGCAGATTTGCATACTGAACATGATGTGAGGTCATTTTTGGACCAAAATGTGTAATTTTGGCCCAAAGGTCCAAAAATCATGTTTTGGGGCCCAAAATGTTGCCGGAAATCTAACTAATCCAAATCTTTATTTGGATTTAATTATCCGTTGCCGAGTTACAGAGCAAAAATCATTTCTGAAAACGAAGGGTTGAAAGGGCCCTTAACGATAGGGGGCACCCTGTGCAGCGACGATTGGTTTGCTTAGACCGACACATACATGATAAGTATAACTGACGCGTCGTGTTGACACGGGATCGAGTTGTTTAACAGAACTAAATTTTGTGAATTATGTGGAAATACCAGATTTATGACGTCATTATTAAATGGATTGTACGAACAATGACATGTGACTCCAAATCCACCAATCTAATGATAAGAATCTACATAAAATCCATTTGGTCAGGAAGATATTAAACTACATTAGTTTACAAAATTACCTATATACTTCAAAATTAAAATTTTCGACAAATGTTTAAAATAATACACTTTTACATATTTAGGATTTTGCATTACCAATATTGGGATCTTGGTCTTGGATTATACAATTATGTGTTGTACTGTCTTGCATTGGATCAACTAATGGTGTTATATTTGGCGCAGCCAGGTAGGCATTGAAAAACATGTGTTGTTTTTTTTTTTAAATTCGTAACAATAAGGGTACAGGGAACCTGTCCGCGGTCCTTCTTGACGGACTACACTGCAAAAAAATCCTGTGTTGAAAATAACATCGAGGTAATTGATTTTAATATTGAAGCGGTGTTCTGATAGGTCACCGCCCAAGTTGGTGTTATTTTAAAAATATTTTTGGTGTTCATTGTTTTGATATTTAATGAACGCATAGAAGTGAAAAAGTGAAGACCAGCACTCCATAAAGTTCCAAGACCAAATATGGCTGTTTTGTGGAGTGGATAGTGGTTTTTAAAACAATCACCATATAACGATTGATAATCATGATAATAGCAAACTTTTAATTTTCACTTTGTTGATAATGGATTATTTCCAGAGTGATATACTCAGCAGCAAGAGAAGGCATGCTCCCAGAATTCCTTGCAATGATTCACATACGATGGCTATCACCTCTTCCGGCTGCCGCAATATTGGTTAGTACATTGGTTGATGTAAAGACTCCAAAAAAGTATCGCCTCACCTCGAAAAAAATGGCTCGTGCGCAAATATGCAACTCGCAAACTTAATTTGATGATTTTGTGTACAAGCGCTGGAGTTTCAGCTATCATTTGACACCCTGACAATTGACTATGAGAAACATTGAAGTTATGAACTTTTTAAAATCGATCCATGTTCTTGTGTTACTGGTTTGTACAGTGCGAAAAATGAAATAAGCAACTTTTTCAAATTGAGCTCGAGGGTTTAAAAAGTTCATAACTTCAATGTTTCTCGGTCAATTATCCAAAATAAGGTGTCAAATGAAAGCTGACATTACAGCGCTTGTACATAAAATCTTCACATTACGTTTGCGAGTTGCATATTTGCGCACGAGCCATTTTTTCGAGGTGAGGCGATACTTTTTTGGAGTCTTTATTTAATGCTCTACAGGAAGAGTTACACCCGGGGTTAGACTGGCATATTTCGTTTTATTGTCATATGTTTTCAATTGAAACACGTTTAACAGGAAGGAACTCGTAGTTGACATAAATTCAACAAAAAAAATACTTGTTCCATTGGTTTTGTTCTTGACATTTTCGACAAATAAGAATTAAATAATTGTTTCGAGAAGCTCCGAGACTCCAGCTTATATTAGTGTTTGATTTTGTTGGTTCCCCTTACCTTGTTTCAGTTGTCAACGAAATGAAGTATTTGAACACTCTTGGGTCTCTATTGCAATCTATGTAAAATTTTGCCTTAGAATATATGTAAAAAATTTTAATAAATCTTTTACTCCATGCCAATCACTTCGTATTAAGGTCTCATTTTTTAAGTTGGGACCCAAACGCGTTACATGTGTGTTTTAGTGAAATATAGCCTCTTCTTATATAAAACCCTCCGGATTTCAAAAAATATGCATCTTAAGTGCATATAAGTATATATATCCTGAAAGCTAATTGTGTCAGCAATTTCAAAATATGCATATAAAGTCAAGTGTACAAGGTGGCTAAGAGTTATACAGGGTGAGACAAACAAAAATATCGTCAAAATGATCGTCAATTGTTTGACATCCAGACACAAAATAGGACTTGTATATAAAATGTAAATGCATTGAACATAACGTTTAGCCTATTGCCCATCCATACATATCAGAAAATAAGTGCATCATCAACGTTGCATACATTATACAGGGTGTTACAAATTTAAGAGTTAATTGCAGCTTGTAGTATTTATATTCAGTGAAGTGTGTCCTGTGCATAAAATTTAGCAAATAAGAATTGTATTTAACATTGCTTAACCTGATGAAACAAATATGAATCTCAATTTTGTTATTTGAGTAATTTTTTAAGATTGATTAAATTGATTAAAACCCTCCTCTTGTTAACAATTGATATAATTAATTTCAACTTTCTACCCCACGCCCCGAGACCTCATTACCATCCCCTCTATCATCTTCTTGAACTAAAACGTCCTCTTTTACCATTTATTTGCCCTTATATCCTCCTCTACCTCCTCTTTGATACAATTCCTCCTCCTCCTCCTCCTCCTCCTCCACCACCCCTGGCTAATTACGTTTATCGAACCGTAGCAATTACTGATTAAATTATTTATTTTTTTATTCTTCTGGAAATGAAAGACCATTAATCTAGCTTTCAATTGAGCCCCCAAACAAGTCTATTTTGGTTCCTATAGTGAAAGTATACTGAAAAAGAACATATAAGTTAGATAGAAATGTAACAAAACCACCTTTTATTGGGTCCCAACTTTAAAAATGAGACCTTAAGTAGTCGATCCATAGTCTATAATTTCGCAATATTTTTATCACGATATTAACAACTTGGATTGATCTTGACAAATGATGACCCCGATTGTGATCAGAGTAAAGGGATTAAGGCTACAGTCCCTAAAAACGTCTCGCTCGGCTGAATGTCGTGTTTACTGCAAGTTTTTACCTACTTACACCCATCAGAATATCACAATTTTTGACGTAAATATTGAATAGAGTCTTTATACATATAACTTTACTAGTGATTTTACGTCCATTATCAAGGTCAAAATGACGCCTAAAGACTACTTCGAAAAAGTTGACCCTTTTTCGCCGAAACCTCATAATTTTATGAAGTTCGAACAGTTCGACTGGTTTAAAATTTTGACAGATTGTAGGCTTGATACTTCTTATTGAATTACAACAATATTTTATAAATATGCCGAGTTGATTTTGAATGATAATGTAACAAACATGGGTTGTTTTGCCCGAAAATCCGGACGTGAATTACGACTCTGTGTTTGCCCTGTTTGTCCCGTGAATTGCCTGTTTTAAGTATTTACATTATCTACATTTTGTCTGGTATACGCATTCGCATAATTTACTTACAAATTGAGCATTCCAATGAGGCAAAAATTGCAATTTTTATGTAAAC
>JXSR01S011477.1:31795-44549 GCA_000969725.1 Ophiothrix spiculata
TTTTTTTATTATAAGATGATTAATTTGACACGGTGTCATGTCAAAGACGATGATTAGCATGTGTTTGAATAAAATACATTTTCCCATCATTTCCAGACTCTCGGCTGCTTTACATTTATCTTTTTTGTTTGTTTGTTTGTTTTAACGGCAGCTTTTACTGTTAGAAATATAAAAAAAATCTTAAAAGAAAACATTTTCAAGAATATTAACTACATGTTCAAACTCAGTACCAAATATGTTCACATGAATCATATCTATTATAAATTATTGAAAAACAAGACAGTACGTTATAAAGTTTCAAGTTATTGCAATTACTAAAACATGCACAGGTGTATCTTGTGTATTATTATTTGTTACATTATTTATCTTAGTATTTTATCTGGATATACCTTTAGACATATACAAGGAAAAATTCCCAAATTCTGTGCAAAGTAATGATGAAAAAAAGAAAAAGCCCAATGCTGGTAAGTATAACACTTACTGTCCAGATTTTGTATTTATGAAAATGTTTGCAGGCCAACTAACTTTCTTGCAATATGCAGTAAAGAAAGATACGTCATGTTAAAAGATTGACAAAGAAAAATATCGGATGAGTCCAAAAATCAATAGTGCATCATGATACAAAGATATTGAATATCTTACAGACTAGTATCATATCGTGCAAAAACATAACTCAAAGGAATAAGAGGCAACTTTTACTTTAGCTAAACGACCATCGGGTCACTATAGACTTTTCCATCAGTTATCAGACAACGATTGAGACAATAATATCCTGAAGCAATCACCATGATATGAGAATATGTGGCTATTAATGAATTTTAGATGCTCATTTGATGCGGTTGATGTCTGAAGAGTGATAAGATGAAACTAAATTAAGTTTGAGATATTCAATTGATACGGTTGAGGTATTACAGAAACAAGACGGATGAAAATAAGCTGTTATTTTGACTTCTGAATACTTAAATAGACAGAAAAGTTTGTATATAGACAAACAATTCCATGTGGATCTGAATGTCATCACTAGAGTTATGGCACTTGTCAACATATCAATTAAGATAGATATCCAAGACACATCGGAAGCCGAGATATCATGTAGCCGAGGCAACAATGTTCAATTATGCAATACCAATTTTTCATCCGTCTTAACGAAAAAGTAATCATGACAAAACTTGCTACACTGTTAAAAAAGTTGTGTTAAAAAGGGAACATGGTTAACAGGTTGGGTTAAATTTTGCACAATGTTGGGTAAAAATTGACCTAATGTTGGGTAAAACGTCTTTTTAACACAACTGTTTTTAGAGTGTACTATAAAAGTTAAAACAAAGCGACACGTCTGAATCTAATGATTGGTATTTTTTGTCTGTGAAAAATATCATCATTTTTCTTGAAATAGGGAGGATTTCTTGATATTTTTTTTTCTTTTCCGTACATAAAAAGCAAAAACGCAACTTTGATATCCCTTTCAAATCACTTGTAAAAAGATTACCTAAATACCCGGGGACAAATGCTTTAGCGCTTTTATGCAGCAGATTAGGCGGTTTCGTTGGTGGGGTGAATGTTAACATAGACATGAAATGGTACACACTTTCCATCGACAGATTGAAAAGTTCAAGGCTTTTTTTGTTTTATTGTATTTAATCCCTTAGCTACAATAGACTATATTTTACAGCCGTTAACAATCGATTTAGGGAAATTGGAGACTATACATTAGAAAACTTTTGGACGTTCATGTTTTTTGGTTCTGCTCGAAGTTGAATAGTGGGGTTCTAACGTGTGGGTCCCTAGAATCCCCGAAATTTTATCAATAGTCGTCATGATAATGTCCTTCTACTATAATCAGCTAAGATGAATTCCATAAAAAGGTTACACGTTAACATTGTTATGCGCAGTTCCTATTGTGTAACTTTGAGCAAACCAGATTTGCAACTTTGAGCAAACCAGATTTGTATCCCGAAAAACCGATATTGCAAATATATACAAATATATTAGCACTTTCTTTTGCGAGAACAGGGTCGAATGGACAAGTGTTAGTCTTGCGTTTCAGTATTCACTTTGATACGTCGTTTTGCAGTAAACAACATAACGATGAAGTAATCCCTGCACGTACTTTTAAAGCACACAGGAAACCTAAATCCGTGTAATTACTGTGACCTTTTAGTGTTTGTAATTAGATTGGGTATTATCTGTCAATACATTTGGGTTTTTACAACACTTCAATTTACCCAGACATTTTGGAAGTGCACACCCAAATCACTTCATGAGCAAATTATATGGCTCGTATTTTTCACAAGGACGTTATTTTTACACTTTTAGCCTTAAAATAGCCCCGCTTGAGATAATAAGCTTACTATCTGCGTAGTCATCGTTTTTCAAACTGTACCATTTACTCATTTTTTTCTGTCACTCAACCATGACGACGCGACGCCTTATGCCACAAACAGATATCAAAATTGATTCATCAAAGTACTAGAGTAAAAGTATGTAAAAATCTGCGAGGAGGCTATCTAGAACATATTCTTAAATAGTGGGCAGCTCAATCTTGATAAAAGAAGTAATTTAAAATGTCTGTGTATGTGTAACTTTGATATTTTTTGTATAAGTGGTAATGTTGTTGTGCACCATGTCAAGATAAGCATTTTTGAAAATAGGTTTAAATTTTAACAAATGAAAAACAAATTAATGAGCATTATATAAATTTTAACGTAATCAAAATATTGTTTTAACATTATAAAAATATACTGTCTGGCCGTGGTATTACTTTGTCACGAATGATCCTCCTGTCTTCAAACATTGATCCCTCCCATACTTTTCAGTCATACATTAATTTTCCTCTTAGTATTGAAGTGCGTTCTTTACGTTTGATCATAATTTATGTTGAAATTGGTTTTTGAAATAGGTAATTCCATCATATGTGATGGCTCACCCCGAAAGGGGGGACTTTTTGAAGATGATATCAATTTTGATTTATGATTTCATCTGTTACATCATTTTCTAAGCTTTAATATGATACGTACCTTACACTCTTAAAAAGAAAGGATCAAATTGATCCGATAAAGTATCAAATATGAGCTTACACTTTTCCGGATCAATTTTAATCCAAATTCTCCTCAAATTTGATCCTTTTCGGATCAAACACACTCTTTTTTGATCCGAAAAGGATCAAATTTGAGGAGAATTTGGATCAAAATTGATCCGGAAAAGGATAAGCTCATATTTGATACTTTATCGGATCAATTTGATCCTTTCTTTTTAAGTGTGTACTTGTTGAAATTGATCAAGGCGTTCAAATCGCAGAAAATCTGCTGGAAATTCTTATTATTTTATTTATTTTTTGCTGCCTATTTTCGTCAGGTTCTCGACAAGTGTTCTGTCGCAAGGTCCCCCTTTGAGTCATCGCATATTTGGTACCAAGATAACTCTAGAAGTCTTCTCAATCAATACATTATAAATACACAGGTACAAGAAAATCCCAACCCAAATAGCTCTATTCGATAACTTATACTTATACTTACAAAATATAAATGCAATATTAATCTTATGCATCCAAATGTTTGTCAATGCTTTCACATCACTAAAAACATTCCTATGTGTATATCCCAAACAAAGTGTCACATTTGTTCTTGTAGTTGACCTTTTTAGACATTATGCCTGTTCAAGTTTGTCGTAAGTTATCTTACAAAGGATTTCGTAAACTAAATCGTAACTGACAAAAGAAGTATCGATTTAATTTTACCGCACAAAAGGGACATGTCAATCAAAGTATAGGATAGGCTATTGTGTTCGACGAAAGCAAAAATCTCTAGGCGTCTTAGTTGTGCTTTTTCTCGTATAAACACTAAAGGATTGTTACAGATCGCAATTTCTCACGTGGGGATTACCTCAACATAATGCCTCCGTTGAATAGAATAAGTAATGGGTGAACAAAATATTTTACAAAATGCAATGTTATGCACGGACAGAACATTTGAACTGAAGCATTGTTACATAATTGTTATATATAGTATGCTGCAGAGGGGAGCTGCTCCTGGAGTTGGGGTTTTCTTGTACTGGCGCATTCATATATCTATTGTTGCAATGGGAACCCTGTTTTCAAAGTATACAATATTTAGAAATGTGCAGATAATTTTGGTCACCCTGTACATGATTGTCAATCGTGGCCAGGATAATAGGGTCATCATATATACAGTAGAGAAACGCAGAGCGCTAGCATTGCACTTTAGAATATTGGTTTTTCCCCGCCAGTTGAGCAATGTTAACTTAAGGTAATGGTCTACCATAAAAAAATATTTTTTTACTTTGAATCCCAGATACTTCATATTTGGATATGTTGTGACTTATGATCAATCTAGAAGATTGCAACAAGAAAAAAAATCAAGGTCATCTCATTAGCATAATAATGACAGCCATCTTGGATTTGTTGGTGATTTTTATCCCGGGGTACAGTAACTTCTGTCCACATGAAAAAGTAAATTGTGTTTCTTTTTGACCAGAAATATGCGTAAGAATATAAACTAACAGATAACATAGCCCTTTTTTTAAAATTTGTATCCAAATTTTGATATATTGAATGAAAAACATGAAAAAACCCACATAACGAGAGCATGTGACCAATATACTGAAGTCACCGTTTGTCCATAAACAATCACTTAATATATATGCAATATCTTTTTCCCAATGTTTACTGTATCCAAATGATAACACATACTCCCGAAAACATTCAGTCCTAGGGCAACAGTCATCTAAAGAGAATAAGTCGTGTTAACTGCTGACAGGCACAGTACTGACCACATAATCTAGCAATTCCCCCACCCCCACATAATGAGAGTATGTGACCACTTTACTGAAGCCACCCTTCGTCCAGAAATAATCACTTAATCTATACGCAGCATCTTTTTCCCATTGTGTATTGTATCAGAATGACGACAAATACTCGTGACAACGTTCAGTCCTAGGGCAACGGTCATCTAAACAGAATAAGTCGTGGTAGCTGATGACAAGCACAATACTGACTACATGTGATATAGCTTTGTCCTAGCAGATGTGACTTTAATAGACTTTAATCTTTAGAGTATTTATATAATTTAACTATTCATTATAAATAACAGACATATTAAATGCTTTGCAGTTGAAATTTCCAGACAACTAATATACACTTACTTAACAGACTAAATCGCCTTACTTAAATTAAGGTAGCAAGATGAAGACGGTATAGTCAGGAAACACAAAACGTTTCCGAACTGTTTGATACGCTCTTAGTTATTATTGGTTACAATTAGTTTTTGATCGTTTAAGAAACTTTACAAATCTTTGTTCTCAAAATATGTTGTCATGTAACTTAAAACAATTTTTCTAACAATTCTAGAAGGTTGTGTTTAAATGTTTTAAGTTAAAATGAACTCCACACTTTTACGGCTTTGAAACGTTTTTGTAACATTTTCTGACCAAACTTAAAACGGTTTATTCAGAAAACGCTGAGTATAGTGCTTTAATAAGCAGATGAACTTTGACCAAGAACTGAAAGAAAAACAAGAACCACCTTATACTTTGCAAATACAAATACTTTATTGCATGAATTAACACACAATCTTTCATAACATATAATATAGTATTAGCAGACGTAGTTGTTAGACAATAGAAACGAATAAATTTTTAGTGAAACACTGCTAAAAGATTTATGACTTTTCACATCAAAGCTAACTCAACTCAAGAAACAATACCCTTTATATTAGCTCTACTTGTACTAGCATATCGAATGAGCACCGAGACGTTGTGCAACCAACCAATATTACATCTAAATTTCACGCTGCCCCATCCCCATTTTGGAATGATGACATCTTTCCCCACTTTATGGCCATGCTAGAAGCCAACATTTTTGAGACACCATGGGGACGCAATATACCCAGCATCTTACCCAGGTAATGTACCATAACCTAATCCAATCTAACCTCGTTAAAACTTATTAAAAATATTATTAATTTATCCAGTTTTAACTGGCCATAAACACTGGTTAATTGAAGTTCATTTATGCCAAAATGTATTTCTATATTTTGTTACCCCTGCTTTTTAAAATGTTTTGTAGTCAGTCAACTGCACCGAGTCACTGCAAAACAGAGATAATACTTCAAAGAGATTCAAATCAAATAAGAACACATCGGTTAGTGGTAGTTATTATTGTATTTCTAGGATTCACGATTTCCTTTTTGTACTGAAAAATTAGACGCATTGTTATTTGATTCTATACTTTGTACATTGGCATATATTTAAATTGCCATACCTTTGAATTTGCTAGTTTTGTTTTTCTTTAAAGGTTTTGCTTGTTACAACTTACAATGACAAGGACCTTAATGTGTTTAATTATATTATGTTTTTTTCTCAAAACGTTCCAGAGAGAAATGTTGTACCATTATAACATTTAACTTTAAACAATAAAACCTTTTCATTTTTTCTGTTATTATGAATAAAATTTACATTATCAAATATGTTAATTCTAAAAATAAAACCTCAATGTGGAATACTAAGTGTATGTTATGTATCTATTATCAACAATATTTCACTTCAGCTTATAGCCGATCTTTGGAAAAAGAAAGGTTTAAACCATGTTCGTATATATTTAAAGTGGTTGATTTAACATAGTGAAGTTTTCTTACATAATTAGTTGAGTTAGTTTAACATTTAGAAGCTGTAATAAATATGAATGATGTGACAAAATATCCATAACATTACATATATCTATTTGCCTTTCGCCTTAATCTATCAAGTGTATGACACTATAATACGTCAATTAGACTTGAGGCTAAAACTAAAACATGAAAAATGTCCATTATAGATTCGCAATCATGCATTCGTTAGCTTCAATTTTGTTTATTATTAGATCAAATAAATGTTTTAAAAAATTGTCTGAAAGCTCACGAGCGGATTGAAAATCAATGCGGAACTTGGGTTGTTTATGGTATATCAGCTGTGAATTATAGTTTTGAGATCCATATGTTGACCTTCCTCAAAGACCGAACATATATTTATGGTTACAAATAAAGTGAAAAGGTATTGTTTCCATCATGTTCATGAATTTGTTTTTGGTGAGGAAAAGTACGATTTGCTAAACAAAATTATGGTAAAAAATCTAAAATAAAATAAAAATCGTGAAATAAAAACGCATAACTTTTCTAGATCAACGTTGAGGCTGAGATTTGAAACAAACTTCTATCAGTACTTATTTGGACTTACTAATTTAATACAAGCATGAGACATCAGACAATCTAAAACAAGATTAAAACGATGCGCCCATTAGTTTTACTCGTATATTTTGGTTACTACGGTCTTTTTTATAGTGTCTCTTGTAGATAAGGTATCCCCTTTGATTATTAAATGATGTCGATTCGGAGCAAAATATCCCGAATAGAAATACTTATTTCACTGTAAATAGTTTCCATGTATTTTGGCTCATATTTGCAGTAGGTACACTCTAAGAAATGACCGTATTTTTACGGTAGAAAACCGGTATTCTTTAACGGTGAATTCCCGTAAGAAAATATTTACGGATGAAATGTAAATTGTTACGTCTTTTACGGGATTTTACCGTAAATGTGTGAAAAAAACGGGAAGTTCCGTAAATTTTTAGCAAAAAAGACAATTTGACACCACAGAAAATATATACTAAATATAAGATATATTTGTAGTTATTGTACTAAGGCTGCATATTTTCCCTTGGTGTGGCCAGTAAAATACCGTATATTAATTTACGGCAAGTTGTAAATTTTACGGTAAAGTGTTGGCAACAAAATTGCCAGTGATTTTACCGTAAAATTTACGGGAAATTTCTAAAATACCGTAAAATAATTTACGGCAAGTTGTAAATTTTACGGCAAAGTGTTGGCAACAAAATTGCCAGTGATTTTACCGTAAAATTTACGGGAAATTTCTTAGAGTGTATTATATCATTTCTAAACCTAAATGTATATACAATTTTGATGGAAAAACATAGTCGGTATCTATTTAAGGGTAAAAAAGCTCTAAAATGCCTATTTATGATAATTAGCATGACAATTGGTGGGGTGGGGAGGTGGTGGCCTTTTGCTTTAACTTAAAGGATGTCGCTTGAAATTTGATCGTATATTGGTCAAGCTTGTATGCCCCCCACCCCCACCCAACGTCTTTGTTCATGGTTTTCCTTGGCTCCTTATCCAGATTGCCTCTTTCAGCCAGCTTGTTGTTTTATCTGATTCAAGATCAATGACCTTTGCCTCGTCCCACCCGATGACGTGGATTCTGTTTTGCCGCATGTTCCGTGATAGCGGATTTAAAGTTATCAGATGTAGACGATTTTCTTTGTGCTCTAGTGAAAGTTTTTGTACATTGTTTCTCTGTTTCCACTATATGGTCTGAAAGTCTAATTTTGAAAAAACAACCTGTCTCCCCGATGTATGTTTTGGGGCAACTCTTTCATAGAATATCCACCAACAGTGCGGAGTGATCAAGACTCCTGACAGGAAAGTTGAAATATTTTGTAAATACCAAATTTAATTGGATTTGATACGAGAACTTTTCTATATTAAAGCTGCGTTTACATTACGACGACATTGCCCTCGACGTAGGGTAACGTATTCCAAAACCACAAAATCCTGGACGACAAGCGACGAGTAAAAATAAAAAAATAAAAGTTTGTTGACGGATAGTAACGAGCCTCAGCGACACCACGGCAACAAGTGACGAGTGGTTGCTGAAAGAAACGTAGACTTACTGATAAATTAAGAGTTTTGCTTGACGTTGGGTCACGACTTTTCGACGATGAACAACTGTAAGCAACGTAGCGAGGCAACAAATACTGACCTTGGCTGACGTAAAGGAACGAATGCTATCGAATGGTCACGACAACAGTAACGTGACTTGAAGTTTGTGCGGGTGCAAGGTTGTTTGATTAAAATCACGTTGATTTAAATCACCTATTTAAATCGTGATTTAAATCACTTGGAATTTTTTCTGTTTAAATCACTGATTTAAATCATTTTACATTAAAATGTATCTTTTTGTCCTTTTTTCTTCTTTTTTTTTGACTGCTTTTTTTTCAATTGAATCATTTCAATTTCTCTACTAGCACTTTCGAAACAGTTTAAAAGAACTTGCACCCCCTGAAGGATGATTTGAAATAGTTTTCAATTAATCTTCATTAGATGCAAGAACACAACTATATACAAACATTTTCCAAACAACACCATTTTTAACAATGAACCCATCTCATGAAACATGACGATCAAAACGCGCAAGTCGTTACCACTCGTTTAGTTATTCTGTTATAGAGTTTAAGCAAATGTACAAAATTGAGTTTTTGAGCTAATAATGATAATTGACTGGAATATCTTACAAACCCCAAAACCTTCATGCAAAAGTGCTTGCATTTTGTTGATAAATCCAAAAGTGTGTCATTTTCTAAAACTGTTTGGGCTCAGCAATAATTACAACACAGTAGCCATAGAGAATTGTTAAGATGCTGAACAGTTTGCAACTTGAAAATGAATGGTCAGATCAAGTGAAATGTTCAGCATACATTTTATGTTGTTCTCTTCTTATTATTATTTAGCTAGAAAAGAGGCAAGGCTGTCATTCAAATCGAAATCAAGAATTGCACCATTAGGCAATAATATGTACATGTAGAAGCTAATCATAACTTTAGATGTAAACATCTTAATTTGAATTTTGGATCTATTCCATTTTCAAAGATTTGAACAAGATCACTAGTTTCACAGCTTTTTCAGTTCCAAGGCAGTTGCGTATCCTGATTGACACCAATTGAATCATTAAATGTAAAGATTTTTTATTTTTGTAACTTTTGTAACTTTTGTTTCATTTAATTTAGTGGATTATTTGTCAAATGTTAATATATATTTCAAAAGAATGCTTGTCAACTGTATTTGGTCTAAAAGCAGTTCAAACACAGTTTAAACCTGTTTTTGGTGATCATGTTTTTTTAAATTCTAAAGAAATCAAATAAATCCGATTTATATAAAAGTTGAACTATTACCAACGAAATTGTGACGACCTCTAAACGTAACTATATAGACTGCTACGAACGATCATGGAAACGTCAAAGAACTGAGGGTTGCGGTGGCCAACGAGATCTCAACGATATCAAACCTTATTCTTTGTCATCCCAAAATGTAAAAACTTGTAACTGAAAGCGACCGATAGTAACGACAACCTGCGTAGGTTAGAAGCGTGTGCCAACGTGAACTGAATTTAACTAACGAGGACCGGCGTAAAATTCAAAACTGCAATTCGCAGGTCTACGTTGCTTGTCGTTACCCTCAATACGTCCTAATGTAAACGCACATTAAGGATTAGGTATTACCTGTCGTTAGGGTTAGCTAGACGGCTGACTTGAGTCAGTCTTGCATTACTGTGTGCTTTATGTATTCAATTGTATGTAAAAAGGGAGTGAGATCCATCTGGATTTAATACTTTGTGCAGTCAAGCATTTGAACTTATGCTCTGTTTGTCTGAGCCAAATTTCATTGAAAAAATCAGTCGGACAACAATATATTCACATATTTGCTGTAGAACTATTCCTAAAATAGGTTTTTCGACCGCCATTTTAAAATGAGACTACCGATTTTCAATTTGTGCAATATAGACAGAACCTACATCTATCACCAAATATTTTCCAATTTCAAGAGAAATTTTGGCCAAAAACATGGTTTGACTACTTATCATACATTTAATAAAACAACATGTGTATGCAAAACTAACCCAAGTCCATAGATTTTGACAATTTTTGAATACATTTTTGGGTGCACTAGCGGTGCGGATTCATTTCAGTCCTTCACACACAAGGTAGCTGAAGTTATAAGGAAGTCTCTCCTGTGTATAACTCATTTAAAAAAATGGACTAGGGTCAGTCTTGCATTCTAGTATTCAATTGTGAAATATTACAAACTCATTTTAAACATATGGAGTAAATGAAACATGGATCTTCGATTCGTCGTTTTTTCTAATTGTAATCAAAATCGTTGCTATCTTTCTTTGCTCATTAATGTTATTTGAAGATTTGAATTGATTTGGAAGGCAATACAACCGTATTTTATTGTTTTGAAACAACACAAAAACGTTTTTTGGGATGCAAATTAGAGCAAAATTATTAAGTTTCAACTTGATAATTTGTTTTATTTGTTTTTTCCGTATATGACTTTTACTATTATGAATGAGAGAAACATAAAAATGGTTGTCTCGTTCTTATCTTTATCAAACTAAGAATCTTTAAGTTTGGTAATTAAACAAACAGAGAAAAATACCAAAGAAAGACGAAACCTTGTCGTGTAGAATGCTTTGAAAATGATGTCACTAAACAAAGAATGAACGTCTTCATATGATTTAACCATCTTAATTTTTTATATACATAGATCCGATATATTATTTGAGTAGATACATAACATAACTCTGACACATTGTCAACAAAACCTTGAGATAATCATTGACAACATTAAATTCTTCCTCAGCATAAAAGTATGTGGAAGTAGAAAACTACATTGTATGTACCCCCCCCCCCCCCCCACACACACAAGTTTGATCAGAAATAATCACATACTCTATGTACAGCAATACCTTAACTTTGATATCCTACAAACAGAAAATAAATCCCCACAAAAGAGTACAATTATAGTCTTGGCCAACAGTCATATAAAACAGTAAGTCGTGACAAGCACAGCGCTGACTTTACACAATAAAAACTCATACATGTTATAAAGTTGAGGCTCAGAGGATGACTTATTTAGATATGACTTATATAGACATACGTTATAATCTGACAAATCACTATTAATTTGATATCGTTTTGGAATTGAAGAGTGTTTTTCCCAAATCGCTTAGTCCAATAGCTGCCACATGCTATATTTGGATAGTTTATATTTTCTTAGATTGTTTGTGTGCATAGAATTGCACGATAAAGGACGATAACATACTATAACCATGCATATTGTTTGGACATAGTGAGTTTGGAACAAAGTGTCCCTTTAATTTTTTTGAACAAGTTTTGCTGCAGGGCATCGAACCGTGACCAACTAATATAATTATTACAAGTCTGCCTGACCATTATGTCGATGTCGCTCTTAGTAGTGGTTTATATAGGTGAACACGTGACCCTATATTGAAATGGATTAATCTTGCCTTACCTTCAATCTGCTTAAGAGTTAAGTTCACCTCATATACTGAGAACACAATTGAATTCGCCAGAATAAGAACATCACAACTCCAATAGCTCCCTTTTGTAAATTATATTTATACAAGATAAATGCATACAAATTTCTGAATTTTTTTTCACATCACTAAAATAGCATTTCTATGTCAATGTCCTAATCACATTGTCATATTTGACCTTGTAGTTGACTTGTTTAGACACTTTTATATACTTGTTATAGTTCATAGTTGCTATATGTAAACAGCCATAATAAGAACATCCCAACTCCACGAGCTCCCCTCTGCAACTATATGCTAGGAAAATTATCTGACGATGTCTAACAAAGTCAACTAAAAGGTCAAATGTGACACTATGATTGGGTTAAAAACATGGAAATGCTTTCTAGTGATTTGAAAGCATTTTCAGAGATTTATATGCATTTATATGTTACATTACTTAACAAAAGGCAGCTCATGGATTTGAGATGTTCTTATTCTAGCGTATTCAATTGCACTTTATTGCATGACTTAACACGTTAGTTCAAGTTCAAGTTCAAGTTCAAGTTTATTTCAATATCATATATACAAAACA
>JXSR01S011478.1:12807-23274 GCA_000969725.1 Ophiothrix spiculata
CAGAGCCATATTTGAACCAAATGAAGTTTATAAGGTCATTACATGTCAATGAAATGATTTGATTGTCTTTGATATTATCACTGTTGTGGAGACAGATCTTTCATTACAAGGAAAAACTCACTAGGCAACTGCTTAAGTAATAGTTAAAATCACAAAAAATCAATTTCTCACATTTAGTATATCAATCATGGATGATACCTTCATATAAAATTGCCCAAAATAGAATGTAATATTTTTAATTATTTGCTATCTACTGAAGATGATCAGCACATGGAATCTAGAGTACTAAGCAATAATTAATTTGAACTTCAACTGCTCACATATGATGAACATTAATATTTCAATCATATCTTTCCACATTTCTTTCAATTTTTACACTTTTATAAACTTATCAAGTGTAAGATGTTATATTTTCCTCTATCTATCATGTCTATAGCTTATCATAATATGTGACATATTTACATATTTCTTTAAAAACTGACTTGACATGCCTACACACGAAGGAAGCCAATGTTTGTGCAGCGTGTTAATTACTATTCCCATCTTTTAATTACATAGGCAGGCTGTCTGTTTTTCTGAGATTCCATTGCTCTCATCTAGTTCAAGTACAAATTGATTTCTAGTTCATCTTCTTATATTTCAATGAAATACTCACAAGATTTGGATAAATAAGACAAAAAAACACACTCTTTGCATCACTTTATGTACTTACTACTGCTTATTGACATGTTTGTTCTACTTACGAAATTTGAACATGCTTTAATCAAAACATCTTATGTAAATAGTGTTCAAATATTGTACAGCTAGGAACTTAAAAAACACGACTTAAAGTACACTATAGAATCCGATTAGGTGGTTTTCAATACTGAATAGTTAGGGAATTAGTTAAACAGATGCTTTGTTTTGGTTACAAAATTTTCCCTTGCTTAGATACTAAATTTTTGATTCAGGCTCATTCCAGTGAAAATGAAACTTTTTTGACTTCAAGCAAAAAATCAGCATTTTTATTCGACCACATCAGCAGGTTTTTCAGTCATTCGTTTGTTACTTGGTATGTGAAAAGTATTTTCTAATCAGAAATTGTAAAGTTTTTCTATCTGTGCATGAATGAGCACATTTTTTTCTTTCAAAAATGTCATAAACGTTACCCAAAAACAGGTTGCATCAAAATGTCACAAACGTTACCAAACAAAACATTGCATTAAAAGAAGTACTGATGATAGAATTTCCTACCACTTTTCTGAAATATTTGTAAACATGTTACCTATCATCTGTGAAAAGCGCAATAAAAAAATTTCTAACATGTCAGAGAATTTTTACTTTGAAGTCATTTGGAGCAAAAAATCATTTCTGTGCGATGTCACAAATGTTACCAAACGTTTATACATGAACTTTATTCAGTATTGTGGCAATTAATTTAATCTTTAAACACCTACATGTCTTGATCACACCAGTGAACACTTTTATCAACAACAAACTTGTGGATATAATGTTTATGCTAGGTTCTGTAGCCATTTAAAAGTAAAATTTTCATTTTGTTGGTCACAAAGGTTACTTTGTAATCTCCCTTCAGATTGTGTGTTTTCATTCTTTTTCTTCCTCGCCAGTTCCAAATTCTCAAGATTTAAAAGAAATGTTCCATAAATACAGGAGTAATTTCATGCTAAATTGGATTGCTATTTAATGGACACATATACATCTTGAATTGTGTGCCTATAAAAATCTAATAGAGGAGCACATTTATGACTATAGGGCCATTATCACTACACATTAGTGCGTTTTAATTAGACTAAATCGAGGCAGAACGACCATTAATATAACGAGCACCATTAGTAATTGTATTCAAATTGAGAGCATTGACCTTCGCCATTTTCTCATCACATACTCATCATGCTCATCACCAAGAGAAGATATCGTGAGTATCCCACCATGCATTGCTTCCTATGGGATTGTTTACATAGGAAATAATGTGAGTAGTTAGTGATGAAATGCCCATAAATCAAACAAAATTGCTGTAATCTTGCATTTTGGGTATGTTTCATCACTAACTACTCACATGACTTCCTGTACAAAATTTAGCATAGGAAGCAATGCATGATGGGATACACACGATATCTTCTCTTCAAGCGACTAGAAAAAACTAAGTATTGATTCATCAGGAGTTGCTAAAAGAATCTTTTCAGCTTTGTTGAGCAAAAGTTTTCCATTAGATAAGAAAAACATCTGAATTGAACAATCTTTTTGATGCTTGCAGAGCAAGTGTATGTTGCCATAGTAACTTGAAATGAAACCATTTTCTTTTGGCCGTTGAACTTGAATGTTGTGATTATTGTTGTTCTGTGATATATCAGTAAACATTGCAATGCTACATGTAAGAGTTTTCTCACCAAAGAATAATTCACACCAATATGCTTGTGACAATTTCTTAGTGGCAGCAACGCTTAGAAACAGATTGATATGGGTTATTTAAAAACCTGTATCTTCTCAAATATCTAAAAAATTCATAATATCTCACTCAACATCTAATTTTAAAATTAATTTCTCATGATTTAAATCATTAACAGTATCTTTGTATTGGCTAAACAGATTAAGAACTGTAGCATTAACAACAATTTTACGATAAATGGAATTTCCACCTGTTTGAAACCAACCTGCAACAGACTACTCCAATGCATGCTATAAAAGCATTAATGTTGCACCTAAATTGACTGTAATAACAATTGCAATGTCTAGGAGGCACAATGCCATTTTTATTGCATACCTGTTATTGGGCTGTAGGGTGATATGACACTTTCTGAACACATTGATAGGTTGCAACACATAGGTAACAGATAGTGAGGTGTTGTTTTTTCTTATACTATATATAGGCACTTTGAGCGTGTTAATTACTATTCCCATCTTTTAATTACATAGGTTGCAACACATAGGTAACAGATAGTGAGGTGTTGTTTTTTCTTATACTATATATAGGCACTTTGTGGGTGAACATTCCTTTTTCTTTTATATTTTCCAAAAAACAAGAATTGAAGGATGCAAGTTCAATGGGTTTAAGCATTTTTCAAATGGGAAAACTGAAAAAGAGAATAATATACTCTCTGTTAATCAAGTGAGAAAGGAACAGAACTTTACAACCATACATTTATTATTCTTTTGTCTTTTCTTGGTAAATATACATAAAATCATCATGTGAACAACAAGGTCATATCTGCATTTGAGACAACTTTTATGTTTTCTTTTTGAATTTGATGTACAATTCAAAATAAGAAATAAGTTTAATCCATAAGGAAAGGAATATTATGTAAACAAAATAAAGGAACTTCTTCAGTATCAAGGTTCCTCATGAAACACCATCCCATCTCCTCTATTTTTTCTGCCTTGTCATTTCGTATCTCTTAATGTTATCATCTTTACGATGGCATCATAATAAATAATAACGATGCGGCTTAAATTGATTTTCACAGCCCGTCAAGGATGTAAAATGTGATAATTGAGTAAATTATCTGAGCAGTGAGCAAGACTAACCTAGACACATTAACAGCATTTGTGCATGGGTTAATATAGCCAAAAGGAAATATTGCCTGTCGTGAAAATAGCATTGAACTTCAATAATCTCTGAATTGGTTAAAATTATAGAGTTGAGTTAAGGGGCACAGACAAAAGAAATCAGTATTTATAGGGTAAGTAAAAAAAAAAACCTGCCCTCAGCCTCCTTTTTTCAAAAAAATTGGACAAGAAACTATTATGTTTTTTTATATGCCTTATAGATTTTTTCCATATGCATAGAGTCAAATCCATTTAATGTATATGTTTTTTAAAGTATTGAGCTTGGATATGAACACTCTAACCTTGAAAATGAACATATTTTTGGAGGAAAAAATAAAATCATACTATTAAAATGGCATGATGAAAAGCAGCTGAGATGCACCTGTAATGTGCAAGATGTCTTGGCCACTACTTGATGTAATTTAACACTTGTCAAACCATGATCATGTCAACAACAGTAATTTCAAAGTTATATACAAGATGGAATGTGTAAGTAATCTCATAAAATAACAGATAAGAATAGCTCAGATACATATGCACAGGAAGTGACCAGCCAGTCACTTAACATTGCATTTCTAAAGCCATGTTCTAAGTACACTTCGATGTATTAGGACAAAGTCCTTACTGTCCACTCTTTTAGTCATGTACCATGATAATGTATGAAACACAAATCTAGGCTCAAATGTTGCTGTGCCTTATAAATCTTAAAGAGGAATTTCAAGAGGATTTCTCAGACTTGTTATTTTTGCCAGTTACAACTACATGTTGAATAGTTTGCTTAATTTCATTTTAGAAGAAAGTAAAAAATGACATGTATGATGCTGTACTAGCACTGGAAAGACTATGCTTCTTATATATTTAAAGACTTTATTTTGTATGGGCATTTTTAAGACAACATTTTATCTTTTTCATTTCCATTATTATGCATCAACATTTGTTATCCAGCTCCAAACTGCTTTAATCCAGTTGCTAAATCTGAAAAAATATTTCATAGTGCAAATTTTCAGAGCCTAATGTGAACAAAATGTAATATGTTTTATTACAATAACTTGTCCATCAAACATGGATACCAAAATTAAAAAACAAAACAAAATAGAATACAATATTTGCAATTATCTGAAGATGATCAACACATGGAATCTAGAGAAGCAATAATTAATTTGAACTTCACCTGCTCACATATGATAACATATGATATTTCAACCATATCTTTCCACATTCCTGTCGATTTTTATACTTTTATAAACTTGTCAAGTCTAAGATGTTATATTTTCTATCTGTAGCTGATTATAAGATGTGACATTTTTACATATTTCTTTAAAAATGATTAGCATGCCTACACATAAAAGAAGCCAATGTTTGTACAATGTGTTAATTACCATTCCCATATTTTAATTATAGGGAGGCTGTCTGTTTTTTTGAGCCTCCATTGCTCTGATCTAGTTCAAGTGCACATTGATTTCTAATTCATCTTTCTATAGTTTCACCAAGTACACATAGGATTTACGTAGGAAAGAGAAAAACACACTCTTGACATCATTTTATGTACTTATCTCTGTTTATTGGCATGTTTGTTCTACTTAAGGAATTCGAACATGTTTATCCAAACATCTACTTGTATGAACGGTGTTCAAATATTATAAAGCTAGGGACTTAAAAAAAACCATGACTTTAAAGTACATGGTAGAATCTGATTAGGTGGTTTGCGATACTGAAGAGATTGGGAATTAGTAAAACAATGCTTTGTTTTGGTTACAAAATTTCCCCGTGCTTTAGATATTAAATTTTTGATTTGGATTGTTTATTTTTATGCTTTCTCTTCCCCACCAGTGCCAAATACTTGGTATTAAACAAAAGATCTCCATAAGTACAGGACTAATTTCATGCTGAATTGGATTGCTATTTGATGGTCACATATGTGATGGCTCATCCCGAAAGGGGCGACTTTGCAGATGATATAAATTTTGATTTTATCATTTCATCTGTTGCAGCATTTTCTAAGTTGTAAAATGACACCTTACTTGTTGAAATTGATCAAGGCAATCAAATTTCACAACAGAAAATCTGCTGGAAAATCTTATTATTTCCTTTATTTTTTGCTGCCTATTTTAATAGGTTTCTCGGAAAGTGTTCTGTTGCAAAGTCCCCTTCTTCGGGGTGAGTCATCACATATTTTTCTTCAATTGTATGCATATAAAAATCTAATTGAGGACATTATGACTGGGCCATTATCACTACACATTAGTGCGTTTTAATTAACATAACGAGCACCATTAGTAATTGCATTCAAATTGAGAACATTGACCTTGACCATTTTCTCATCACATTCTTGTCTCCTGGATCAAGCGACTAGAAAAACGAAGTATTGATTCACCAAGAGCTGCTAAAAGAATCTTTTCAGCTAAAAGAATCTTTTCAGCTTTGTTGAGCAAAAGTTTTTCCATTAGATAAGAAAACCATCTGAATTGAACAATCGTTTTGATGCTTGAAGAGCAAGTTTCTGTCGCCATAGTGATTTGAAATGAAACCTTTTCTTTTGGACATTGAACTTGAATGTTGTGATTATTGTTCTGTGATATATAAGTAAACATTGCAATGCTATGTGTTAGAGAGGTGTCTCACCAAAGAATAATACACACCAATATGATTGTTATAATCTCTTGGTGGCAGCAATGCTTAGGAACTGGTTGATATGGGTTATTAAAAAAAAAGTCATGGTATATCACTCAACACCTAATTTTAAAATTAATTTCTCATGAAATCATTAACAAAATCTTTGTATTGGATAAACTGTAGCAATAACAATAATTTTATGATAAATGGAATTTCCATCTGTTTGAAACCAACCTGCAACAGACTACTCCAATGCATGATATAAAAGCATTAATGTTGCACCTAAATTGACTGTAATAACAATGGCAATGTCTTGGAGGTATAATGCCATTTTTATTGCATCCTTGTTATTGGGCTGTAGGGTGATATGACACTTTCTGAACACATTGATATGTTGCTTCACGTAGGCAACTGATGGTGAGAATTTTTTTTATACCATAGGCACTTTGTGGGTGAACATTTCTTTTCTTTTATATCTAAAAAAAAGAAAAAGAAAAAAAGGAAGGATGAAAGTTCAATGGGTTTAATCACGCTTTTTCAAATGGGAAAACTGGAACAGAAAGAAATATACTCTCTGCAAGTCAAATGAGAAAGGAGCAGTTACAACCATACATTTGTTATTCTTGTCTTTTCTCTTTTTAGTAAATATAAGTAAAATCTTTATGTGAAAGTCATATCTGCATTTGGGACAAAATATGTTTTCCTTTGGTATATGAAGTACAATTCAAAATAAGAAATAAGATTAGCCCATAAGAAAGGAATATTGTGAAAACAAAATCAAGGAACTTCATCCATAACAAGATTTCTGATGAAACATAATCAAGTCTCTGTTTTTTCAAATCCTTCTGCCTTGTCATTTCGTATCTCTTAATGTTATCATCGTTACGATGACATCATACAAACATAATAAATAATAACGATGCGGCTTAAATTGATTTTCACAACCAGGCAAGGATGTTAATGTGATAATTGAGTAAATTACCTGAGCAGTGAGCAAGATTTACCTAGACACATAAACAGCATTTGGGCATGGGTTAATGTAGCCAATGGGAAATATTGCCTGCCTGCCATGAAAATAGCATTGAAAAAAAAAGAGCTTTGTTCGGTACAGGTTATCATGGTGTGTATAGGTGATTGGAGGTTCTATTCATAAGTACCATTATAAGTCTTTTTCCTAAGTCTAAAAATAATTGTGGATGTGATTGATTGTAAGATAATGCCTGCAAATGGTGCTTCGTATATTTCACAATCACAAAGAGTTACAAACGTTCGTAGGTGTGCGATACTTACGAACGTTTATAACTCTTTGTGATCACAAATTTACTAACGTTAGTAACTCTTTGTGAATATACCTCTGAAACATCATCCCATCTCCTAAGGTTATTGCAAATCCTCCTGCCTTGTCATTTCTTATCTCAAATTTATGTTATCGTCTTTTCAGTGGCATCATACAAACATAATAAATAATAATGATGCGGCTCGAATTGATTTTCACAGCCCGGCAAGGATGTAAATGTGATAATTGAGTAAATTACCTGAGCAGTAAGCAAGACTAACCTAGACATATTAACAGCATTTGTGCATGGGTTAATGTAGCCAAAAGGAAATATTGCCTGCCATGAAAATAGTATTGAACTTCAATAAACTTGGAATTGGTTAAAATTATAGAGTTGAGTTAAGGTGCACAGACAGAAAAAATCAGTGCCGTGGGTGTGATGTATGTTCATGTTAAAGACTCCTACACATAGTCATGACAGTCTTTAATTAAATAGATATAAAAGAATTGCATATGTGGTTTCCAAGCAAACTATCAGATTTTTCATATCTTGTTTTTGTAAATTTAATGATATTCCTGATGCATTTAATGGCATAAATTTTTATTCATTAGAGAAAACAACTTGAATTGATATATACGTCAATTAAGCACCATCCTAAGGGTAGCCTTGTCTTTATAATTATCATGCTACTGTTGCAAAATTAGCAATGTGTATGCTTAGATTTCGTAATGTGAGTGCAAAAAAAATCGTCTCTGCAATTGCTGCTATAAGTTGCATTATTTAACGCCTTGTCACTAGAATATGAAAAATCTCTTGAGCTTCCCTGCTATTTATCAGTGTCACTTGAAGAACCATTGTAAGAGCCAATTCAAATTTGTGTATAATGGCAGCTACAATAGATAAAACTTTCTTGCACTGACTTGATGAATTTTAACCATAGATAAGTGATACATTTGCTTATTTCAAAAGAGGAGTCAGATAAAAGGGTTGCTGAACTCAGTAAAAAGACAAAATGTGAAGGTTACTGTACTCTTGTACAAGCTTTAGTGTGTATAAGTAAAAGGAAACGTAAGTCACATTTTGTTCATAAACTAATAAATGGTCAACTTATCTGATCAATAATCCCTTCAATGCATTTTCAAGTTTGATTTCATATTAAATGGAGATTGATGTTGCACGCAAAAATGTGTGTAAAACAACCCATATAAAACTACATTTAATTTAATAGAGGTAAAATCAATTTTCCCGTAATCTCCAACTATTTTGCCGATAATTTGAGTGTTAACTTCACAACAAGATATGAGAAAATTGTGAGCTTTCCATGTTGCATCAAAACATTAAAATTGATTGGAGAATGTGGACTCTCCCCCACCCCCAAAAACGCAATCTGGTCACGCACCTTGAACTTGAGACACATCCATTTTAAACATATGTGGAGTGGTAAGTCACACTTAAAATTCCATTTTATTCTTGCATCAATCTTGGGCAACAGTGCCTTTGCATTTAGTATCAATTCGGTTAAAACCTCATTTTGCTGGTTATGGGCACCTTTTGATTTGCTGCAATAAAATCTTTCCTATGCATGCCTTTGCACAAAAATTTACAATTAAATGTGGATAGAATTTGATGATAATCCTGTATTTATGATTATGTGACGTACCTCCCTTTTAGCACACAAGCTCATTATTTGGTTTCTTCCCAAGTTCAATAAACAAACCAGAAATTCATGGACACGGCATATCAAATCAAAATAGCACCCAAAAGATGAAACTAAAACAGGCATATAGCTCCAGGTACATCAATTTAAGGATCATTTGTCAAGTTCTGATTTCAAATCATCTGAGTTAACCAGTAATCAAATTTGATTGCTGCAACCCTCATATATACATGCATACATAGATCTAATACCACATACATCTAATCTTAGTCTTGCGCTGACAATTTGCTATCGTGTCATAGTTTGGCACAATATGAGGACACACCACCGACTGCTGATGAGGTAGGGAAGTGAAAGTGTTGCTAAAATAAGGTAATATTTCGAAGAATAGACTTATCAGGATCATTCATAATGAAAGTTTCTAAATACAGATCCAATGATTTTTAAAGATGCATGGTACTCATATAGGTATTTCACTTTCTTTCAGGAAGCTTGTTCACTCTGTTCTTAAAATAATGTGGGGCACTGGTATGAACAAATAAGTTTGTTGTTTGAACCTGATAGCACCTTTCAAGTTATTTTTGCTAGGAAATTATTTCTTGAAATTGGCACTTTATTTCTGTTCTTTCCTCTCCAATTTGGTGATATACTTTGATATTCAAAGTGACTTTATGAGGCTATAAATGTATGAAAACTTACTTTCTTTAAATGTATTAAAAAATATCCTGTATTTTCCCAAGTATGGATGAAGATATGAATTCCTTTAATTCTACCCAAAAAATAACCAAGCGTAAATATTGATGTTCTCCCAGATTACTCAGCCGTATATCAATTTGGTGCAATACTGCCTAGGTTAAGTTTTTGTCACATAAACAAATCCATTTTCTGTTTTTAACTTTAAGAAGATTACAAAAATGAATTCACAATTAAGCACTAGAATTCATAATCATTGGTAATTGGTTTACAAAACTGTAAATCTCCCTGTCTAAATGTTTAGGAATATTAGACTCACATGGACTGTTGGACACAATGAAAAGAAATTAAGATTTACAAAAAGCCACAAAATGCTGAGCAAAAATATATTTACAGCACATTTGAACTTGGCAATTGTATCTGAATTCAGCCTGGCCGTTAACCTTAATTAATCAAGTGCACTTGCTGTGTTGATAGCTTGATTAGTTTTTTCCTTCCATCTTGTTTTTCCAGCAGAATTTGATCAGAACATTTATGTGCTGCTTGTGTTAAATTTTCTGACTTTGTTAATTGTAACAATGGACTCAAACAAGGTTGCTTGATCAGCCCTATCCAGTTTGCCTTATTCATCTCAGAGCTGTCAAATTACTTGGATTCAAATGCAGCTGATGGTCTACAGCTTTT
>JXSR01S011478.1:35995-49177 GCA_000969725.1 Ophiothrix spiculata
GGAGGGGGAGGGGTGGCAAGAACTCCTTAGATACCCTCTAAATGAGAAAAAATGCAGATCAGCCATCATCACACAATACCTTAAAATATCTCAGTGAAAACAAAGGTTTTTAGTTTACAATAGTTTACAAAATCACCACATTGGTGGTGTAGTTGAATATTCTCGCAACAATTTTAGCAGAATTTATAAGTTTGGCATTCATGTTTTCCATTTTGTTCTGGTTGCTTTAAACAGATAGATTGTGTTATGAACACAGAATTAATTCATTGTTGTAATTATTGTTCTTCAAATGCTCGAAATCTTGCATCAGTAATTTATGTGAAAAATTATGGTAAATTCAACATTGTTGTATCTTATTTTGTTTGTAAAATTACTATTTTTTATCTGATATACAATACTACAATGTTATATCTATATTTTTTTGGTAAGAATGGATGTAAAATTTATTATTTGACATGTATCACATAGAACATAATGGTAGTATTGTATTGTAATATCCGGAAAAATAAATGTAGTTATTGATATAATTGTTTCTTGTTTTGATTAAGTCTATAAATTAGATACAGATTGGCCTTGATATTTTAATGTTTATTCAATCTTTCTGATAAGTTCTTCCATTTATTTTGAAGTGTATGGGTATTTTTTCCTATTTAAGTGGAATGTTGTCAGTCACAAAAGTACTTTTTTCAATGGAGTACATGGAAGCTTGGAATGTACATCCATGTACATTGATGTTCATTCCAGGATTAGAAAGTGTGTCTACACCAAGACGCGCCAACCAGATATGGATTGAAGCTATTGCGTGTACTTTTTTTCACCTACGCATTCTAAAGTCACTCATAAATGCACTCACGGTGTGTGAGACGCACGAAGATATCGAGTTTGATTTATATGGATGTACATACCAGGAATTTATGTGATGCTCAGAATCTACATGGATGTACATCCCAAGCTCTTATCTCGTGTAGCTTGCTCCAATATTTGAGAATGTGGGGAGGTTACATCTCCTTAATATTTGACTTAAGTCAGTCGCTACATCATTTTTCTCATTTTAGAGACATATTCATTCATGAACGGAGTCATCATATCAATAGAATATATTACAAAAATGTGGAGGTGTGAATTTTCAAATTGAAAAAAGTAAATACACATCTTAAGATTCTACTCAACAAAAAGGCTGTTAACCTATGTAGTACAACGCAGGTCATACTGCCCATATTGTCTCTATCAATTAGTGATGTACAGCTGAAGTGGCTTCTAAATTTAGACAGTGCAGCGCTGACAAATTCAATTTACCCGTGTCCTCACTCACTAAATTTTGCAATTTTCTGGCATCCACCTTTAGTGAAGTAATTTATTTGTGATTTATTCAGTGAATTTTCAAACCTGTGCAGAGAGAGAGAGAGAGAGAGAGACAGAACAAACAAGAATGTAAAAAAAAGCAATTAGTTTAACGATTACTTTTTATGAGTTTTTTGATAGCACAATGTGTTTTATTAGGTAATTTTATTGTGTTGGGCTAGTTTCTGGTGTAATATTGTATCTTAGATGTGGAGTGTGTACAGGTTTGTATTAATAACTAATGAGTTTTAACATCATATGTACCAGCTTGAAGTGTCAATATCTTTGATTCACAGTGTTTTTTGTTGCTATGGAAGCACACACATTGAACAAAATTAAAACATGAATGTATCTCTTGTCTCCGCTCTCATACTTGTTGAAAATTATTTCTCTTTATAAAATATTTATCATATGTGACCTGCCATATCGATAGGTACCTTAAGGCCGCATAAGAAATTACCTGATACATGCCATTGAAGCTAAGCATGGTCAAAAATCACATCCAAGGTCAAATTTCTAATTTCATCAGAAATGTTACCTTTGAATATATTTATATCATATTAAATTAGGTTCCAACATCAAAAACATCAAAAAAAAATGTGTTTAAACCAAGATTTTCTCAGAACTAGTTTTCTGAATCAGCCCAATGCCTTTTACCAATTTGGATGTAACTTTGCAGCCAAACATCCAAGAACCAAAAGCAAGTTTTCATTTTAAAGTCGGTTTTGATTTTGGGATCTTAAGGTACCTTTAGATATGACTGGTCATATCACAGTGATTCAAAATGTGCAAAATATTATGGTTAATTGAAAAAAATGGGACTTTTTCTTTAATGATATAAAGAGAAGCATTTGAGACATTGATAACCTCTATTAAAGTCTTAGCATCAACCTCAAGTAGGTAGTTGAATTAAAAATTGTACACTGGGACATGAACACATAGCTAAATGAGATACTCTAGAAAACTGCACCATGCATTTCTGATCCTCTTTCTGATTTCCTAATGTATCAAATATCAAAGTGGGATAGAAGTACACCATGCTATATTGTACATTGTAAAACATTGAACTCAAGTTGTAGTTGATATTTTACAATACACTTAATTTATGACGTGTTCAGGGGTCAGCGATTACAACATTTATCGGTACGCAGTCTTTTCACACGCTCATAGTGTGCTTTAACTTCTTTATCAGTACAATGAGCAATGAAATCACTGGAGTCTGACTGCACCATTACAAACAACTTATATAAGCCGATACTTCACTTAAAAAAGATCTTCATCAAATGAGGATTTAAATTGTTCACCTCTTGGTTGCCCAGTGAATGCACAGACTACTAAAAGGCGAACCATAAGATATTCTTAGCGGGGTAGGAAGTGAGGGCAACTGTTGGATTTTTTTCTTTCTGTCGTACGTATCTTTGAGGTGTTTTCCCCTTTCTTTTTTACTATACCCAAGGAGGGATTTCCCCCCCCCCTGAAAACTTCCTACCCCTGCATCTCTAAGCTACCCAGGTCTTAAAATCTAGCAATTTATTTTCCTATCATATTTTGATTGATTGTTTAAAATTAGCCATAATGATCTGTGTTTGTGTAAGGTCATATTTTACTTGAGACAAATAATCTCACAGAGACCAAATGGCGTGTGAAGAAGCTGCGGAATTGACACCCGATGTAAGCGAGGTTTGGTCAATAATTGATGCCCAGTGTCTGCCAGCTGATAAATCACTTTCTTACATTACAGCAACACACTGTATGGTTGAGTTTGTAAACAGAGAATTACTCTATAAAGCTATGTTATTGTTTATTTTTTTATTAAGGTACCGTATTCAAGCATGCTGCAGAGTTGTTCATCACAAATCGACAATAATGCATCTGCATCTTTGTGTCCAAATATATTTATCGTGCAAGGGTGATAAAAATATGCTGACGAGTTTGTAAACAAAGAAATACTCTATAAAGCTATGGGGTTTTTTTAGGTACCGTATTCAAGCATGCTGCAGAGTTGTTCATCACAAATCCACAATGATGCATCCTTGTATCCAAATATATTTATCGTGCGAGGGTGATCAAAATATGCTGACGAATTGGATGTAGAGTTGTTGATTTATAGGTTAATAAATGCACATTTCATACGCGAGTGAAATGAGACAAAATCAATGCACGCGCAGTCAATTTTGTTGCGTCAAATTCACGAGGCCCGTAGGGGCCGAGTGCATTGGACTGCGATCAAAATTTACCGCAAGTGCATTGATTTTGTCTCATTTTACGAGCAATATGGAATGCAAATTTATTAATCTAATTCATACACGACAGAAAAATAATATTGAATCTTTTATGAAAAGAAATAGGCCTTTAATATGACCATCAAAATCCAAAACTTCTCTAAACTAAACAATGAAACATTCATACGCACTAAACGCCCACCACGCAAACCGGAACGCAACAGGCGCAGTGCATTGTGAAAATCCACTGCACTCCGTGTACTTTATATTCTTGCGTTCTGATTGGCCAGGTGACACGTGCAGCACACGCGGAGTGTATGAATTGTGATGAACAACTAGGTATTTAAATACCTTTCACCAGCATTTGAACTTTTTGAATCTTGTCCCGCAAGAACATCTTGAGTTGTTGATTTGTAATGAACAACTAGGTATTTAAATACCTTTCAGCAGCATTTGAACTTTTTGAATCTTGTCTCGCAAGAACATCTTTGACATTATGGATTATCGATGACATATAGCTTGCTACAACAACCAACAGAAGCACCAACTACCTTAAAAAAGTGACATGATAAAGCGATAAAGCTATAAAACTTCACTAGTATGAAAGTCCGTCAGCATCGAAAAGCATCCCTTTCTGGTGTACCTACAGTTTTTGTGTCTACCTAAGGCCTAAAAAAATTGTTGACTTGCCCTTTGTGACCGACCCAATATTTGCAAAATTTAGGGCCGTTTTTTTTTTTTTTTGTGTGTGTGTGTGTGTGTGTGTGTGTGAACTTTTGCCTTACTGAACAGTAAGGCAAAAGGTAAAAATATCATGATATTTGGGTTGAATTTACAACAAAATTCAAAGAATGTTATATATTTGCATGGAACAAGCATTATATCTTGAATAATTGAAGCACAAAACGATGAAAATATTTGTATAAACTATTTTGTTCAGTTTTTTGGTGTCCATTAAAAAACCCCAAAACGACCGACCATCAATTTCACCATTTAAGGGCAAGTCAACAACTTGTTTTAGGCCTTATTATGCAATATATTTGAAAGTTTAGATTACTTAATTAAGCTGCTGCTTGAATTTGATATCATCAATTTCATTTGGAAGTTGTCATTTCTGCAAGCATTATTTCTCTGTAGACTTCAGTATAGTGACCATAAGCATTGTTTCTCTTCAGACATCTGTAAAGTGACCATTAGCTTGCCTCATCTATCACACACTTCCGCTTCAACTGGCATTTCATCAAACTTATCTAACTCCACATCAATTTCAATAACACATCAATTAAATTTTTATGAATAAGATGGGGTGAAGTTTGAAGTATATTTATATCTTGATGGAAATAAAGACAATTGACAAAGGAAGTAATCCTGAATTTCATCCACAAGGGTTCTCAACATTTTCTTAATATATCAGGGGTGTGAGAGGTCGTCTTTTCAGCTGATTTCCTCATTCTTGAAAATTTTCTTGTTTTAAAATTTCAACTTTTTTTTTTATTTATTTTCAGCCCGTTTTTGACCTTTTTTACTGGCTTTACGACGCTTTTCCTCATTTTTGTCAACTGGCCTCTCACACCCCTGATATATGCTACATACATGAGAAAAATTAATGGTAAAGTGCCAAATTTGCAGTTCTTAATCATCCCAGTATTTATTTCAGCCCTGTTTGTGAAATATCTTATTTTCCAGGCAATTTAAAGTTAATTTATTTCTTGAAGCCATTCAAAACCATTTGCTCAGTTACTTGTCAAATAAAAAAAAATGAAATTTTGTTGAAATGATATATTTTACCACTTTTTCATGTTATTTCAGTATCAGTGCATACATCAAGACTTTAAGAAACTTCAATGAAACAAAAATTACAAAATGTATGATTGAGGACATTCTTGAAATGCCAGGTAGAATTGAAGTATGGTATGTCCTTTTGATACAAAAACAAACAAACAAACAATTAAACAAACAAAAAAAAAAGAAGAAAAAAATAAATACCACTTCTAGTTTTGAAAATGTGTAGCTTGTATTTTCTCTGTCATATTGTAACCAACCTTTCCATTTTATTTGCTTGAAGAATAAAACAGGTTTTAGTGTAGCAGTTCCCCGGGGTAACCTCAGATGGTTTTATTGATAACATTAAAAGGCTATCTATTGAAGATGAGGAAAGATTTTCGCAGAAGTAAAATCCTATAAAGGATATTATAAATTCCTTTTGGCTATAAATTATACTCTAGGGCATAAAATGGACTTGAATAGCTGTACTAGCATTTGTTTTTTCTTCATTTTTGTCATTTTTCTATTTTTGCTATAATACGCCTAGTCTTAAACAGATTTTTCAAAATGTCAGCTAGATGCTGTAGTGCCTTAATAGTATTAAGTGGGTATGTGACATAATAGTGTTATACATTGATTTCAAAAACAAAGTATAATTGTTCCCACTTACAATTGCTGTTTTATTTTAAACATATATTTTGAAGATTAGAATTCAATTTTTTAAAGACAACCCAACACTTGGAGTCTGTCCTCCTCTTGGATAATGGTCTGTGCTGATCCATGGAGCCATTGTAAGAAAATTGACTCTCTTAGTAAAAGCCTGGTTGTAATTGGCTATGGAAGTCAGTATCTCTTGCTACCAGCCAATCAGAACTACTCTTAGATAAGCAGTTGTATCAGGTGATACAACCATTTCATCTTCACATTGGAAAATTTGCAACAACACAAATCTCACAAAAACATCCTGATAATTTAAATCACATACAAAGTGTAGAGATGGCATATTGATATTACTTAAAAGTTGTTTTTGGATGAGCATTCCGTGCTGGAGTATCCGCATTCTAGAGCAGACATTATTTCAGAGCTTGTGTCTGCACGATGAATATCGCAAAACCAATCTCAAAATTTAAATTAGCATATGGTATCCGCTCAAGAATATGATAACATCAGGAACAGCTGGAGTGGGGACATTGAGAATGAATGCCTCACTGTGGACACAACTGTTGTGTTAGAGATTTGCTCAATGATGTTATCTTAAGTGTTTAAAGATGGGCATAATGATATCACCTTTTGGGTGTAGAGATAGCACGATGATATTACCTAAAGTGGCAGAGAAGGAAATTGATTTCATAGGAAGTAAGAGATCAAAGGAAAGTTTGACATCATGAAAATCAAGTTGTGATTTTTTTCTTTTGAATTGTGTTGTGTTAAAGTTTGAATAATGCAACAGGAATTGCAAACTATTGGTTTACATTTTTGTGTATTAGCGACCTTTTTAAAGAGTATTGCTTTCTTGTAAAGTCAGTCACAAAGAATGGCATAAATGATTATCATAACTTATCATGAGTAAATATCAACAAATATCAGTCTGTGCAACAGATTTAATCATCTATTGTCTTGCAAGATATCTATGGTCCTATTCAGTTTGGGAAATTCGAAGTTAATGCACGGTATCAAAGCAATACTATGAGTTCCTACCACCAGGGTGCCCCTATTACAAATGATGTTTTTTGACTGACTTGGTTTGTTCTCATTAGGTATTGACACCCTCCAAATTATATGAACCAAAGTTACATACTTTTTCAATTATTGCAATTTGTTGAATCCAAGTTTAGGATCCGAATTTAATCCCACATGTATTAGTATAGGAAAGTACATGTGCGCATTTGGTGCAAGAGAAAAATATTATTATGGATGCCCTTGGTTAGTCAAAATTGTTTTATTTTAAACTGTTTTAGCTCAAATATTGCATTAAGTGAATGTAACACATGACCTGTACACACTTGTAAGGCAACTGCTAATGACCTTGTATGCTGTCAGTTCTCTTCAAGACAGTGATGATGCTTACACAATTTGTACAGACAGCCAGGTCAATTCTTAGAACGCTGAGGTTGCTTCAAATTGTCTTTCTGGCAATAACATTGGTTAAGTTTATCAGTTGTAGTGCAGTTGTGCTGACAAATATGATTTTTTGTAGCAAGTTTGTTTTTAAATATAATTTTGCAAAATAGTTTTAAATGGATAATTTTCCCCTAGACAAAACAGTTGGCTCTGAAAATCATAAATTTACACATATTGATCCCCCATATCATGCCAGAATAAAAATGCTGGAGGGTCTCAGTTCTCTTGTCTATCCGTGATCCTGACAAAACATCTAGTTTCACGTACATGGTCCAATTTTTCATATTTTAGTTTTCGTTGTCATAAGAAAGATTGTCATTTAAGATGTTTCAATTTCAAAAATCTTGTTGCCATTTGATTTTATGAGCAATTTTGTATTGTATAGTTGCGTAGTATTATGCTTAACTTAGCAGATAGTTTTATTGTTAGGTTACCTTTTAAAATGACGCACATTTTCGCTTATATCCTTGAAAAACAGAAAATGGTTCAGCCGTAAATTTTTTACATTGGTAATGAGAAAAATATGAGAAATATTTTGGTACCAAAATTTCGGGAAAGTTGGAAAGCATGCTGACCCCATCGGACTTGGGTCCTCTTTAATACACTAAAAGACAGCATATTCATTTTTAATATGAACTTTCATTTTCATCAGCTAGACATCTTTGTTGTTTCTGGTTCAAATTGCACCAATCATATGATTTCATTAATAGCTGCCTTATAGCATCATTTTTAAAATGTTAAGTTTAAACGCATAACCAAATCACAAAAACATTCATATCTTCAAAACTTTTATTGCTTCTCACAAATAAACTTATCAATTCTGCAAGTAGATCATGTATACAAATAGTAAATCTTCAGAAAAATGTGTCATTCAGGGAAACAATGAAATTTAACAAAAAGCAGCTATCAATGAAAACACCAAATTTTTGCCATCGGTAGTCTAAGAGTTAATTTAAGAAGCAGGCTGACCTCATTCTCATCTCTATAAATATGTGTTGAGATCACAGACTTTGATTAAGATTTGTCACATTGACGACAGTAGTTTTATCTAGTCAGCTAAATAAGACGATCGGTTTCATCATGAGTAGGTGATCAAATTACATGGTACATTACATGATATTCAAATTGTATTTGTGTATGGTTTATATGTGAATTTGTTAAACCTGTAAGAGGGCTTGTGTTTATTTGAATAGCAATTCTACAGTCTAAATATGTGTATGGAACTGGTGCTTCCATTTCATAGTCGGAAATACAAAATAATATGTATGCCAAGAGGTCAATTTTGAATGAACAAGTATCATGTGTCAACAAAATTGTTTAAAAGTTAGAGGGGCAGGCTGGGGAGCATGTTTTATGAATATTGAGATGTTAGAGTAGATGGTAGTGTTGTCAGCACCATGCAGAAGTGTTATAAAAGACTACGCATCGCTCGACGTCAAGCGATACCCATTGACAGACTCTGAATAAACCATTATTCAATCATGTAGCTAGAAAAAGATGAGGTATAATTTGCATCTGGTCTACACTATATAAAGAACAAAGCAATTGCAATCAGTGCATTATGGGAAGTTTACTTAGTACATTACTCAGTACTCAGTGCATCTTACCTAGTGTATTATGGGAAGCTTACCAATCATACACTTGACATAATTGATGAAGAACTTGATAAAATTCAGTCGCAAATAGCTAGGTCAGTACAAATGTCTGAATGTTCTAACTATGTAAGCATGATCTGATTTGGCATTTGAAAATCGGTCCAAGATGATGAAACAGGCCAGAAATATATTATCTATGGTTGACCTAAATCCAGGAGGGGGTTATAATTTTTTGTTATATCCAACACACAATCTTTGGAAATGGTATCTAGAAAATATGGTCTTTGGAACTAATTTAATGTCTTACAAACAAACGTTTTCAAAATATTAGAGCAAAAGAGCAGGAATTTGACGTAAGCTTGACAACACACTTTTTATATCATGATCATTAATTATGGGGGTCTTGGGATTGGAAGAGGGAACTTGGAAAGGGGTCTTCATTGCAAAACATACTGGACTTTGATACCCAGTGCCCTTTGCACAGATCCACCATTTGCGGGGGACAGTCTTGATCTCAAACTCAAATATGCATGTAGTTATAGGCAGCGCAGCTAGTCACAGCCTCATTTGCATGCCCATAAATTTCAACGCATTCCACGCAAGCAGTACGGATGCTTTAAAGCAGTAAATTCACTCTCCAGACCAAGGCTTTACCTGCAAAGAGCCTATTCTTTCAATACCATATGTGTTCCCCCACCCCGACCTAAATCAGGATAATTTCATCAGACAATGTGACGTATTCAACTGGTATATTTTGTAGATTTAGGCTAGGTGTGCTCGTAATAACTTAATACAAAACAACACAAGCAGACCACATAGATATGTCAAATGAACTATTTCAAGCTTGATTTCCTTGGCACTTACAAAGTTACAAAGTTTTGCATTTATATCCATGCTCTAAAAGGAAATTTTTTGTTTTTCTCTCCTGATGGTGACTTAATTTGGCAATATTGGTTATAATTTTCTGAAAGTTTCTAAATTTTGTGCAACTACCATCCGCCGGATCTAGATTGATGTAGATGCCGGGAATCTATGTGGATGTAGATCTGAGATCTTTTAGAGCTTATGAAGCTTGTTTCACTGTTTCATCCTGCCTGAAAACTTAAAAATATAAAAGTAATAATATGATATCTTACTGTGTGAAGAAAATTTTAGGGATGCTGCTGAATCTTTTCAGTGCCCCTTTAAATGACAAGTGCAAACAATATTTTAATATGTTTTGAAATCAGATATTATCATCAAATTTACCATAAATAAGTCAAAGGACAGAATACACCTTTGGTACACCCATATTGTGATGATAACGTTTTGACTTGTATTTGTGATTATGATTATATTGACTTTGTTCAGTGGACTTTGGAAAGCAAGCTCAGCAAAGTATTTATAAGGTACATTTCAGATGCAAATTCCACTCGATATTAAATGTTCATTGACTGATCAACATGGCTGCCACATTTGCCTCTGCTGCTGAGGCTGAACTTGCCTGTGGTGTGTGTTTCCAGTTTTATGTGAAACCACATGAACCAAAGAATCTACCTGAGTGTTCACACATTCTGTGCCAAATATGTCTGCAGAAAATGGCTGAAGGGGACCGGACTGTTAAATGTCCACATTGCAACAAGATATCACCGCTACCCAAGGAAGGTGTGCCTGGATTGAAAACAAGTTTAGCTCTGAGAAATCTTGCAGAGAGACATCCAAGAGGTATTGAAGAGTACAGAGAATACTTGCAAAGTCAACTTAAATGTCAAGAAGAAAAGAGTGCCCAGAAAGTAGAAAAACTGAAGGAGTTGATAAAGCAGACACGGCATGCCGTTCAGGTAGAAGAAGAAGAAATTGAGAAAACGGTTGAGGCTGTTATGGAGAAAGCACAAAAACTAATACAAGAGCTTAGAAATAGCAGTGGACTTGATCAACTCCATGAACAACTTGCTAAACAGGAAACAGAAATTAAACATATTGAGATATCACGATCTAAACTTGAGACTATGACTAATGAAGAATTCCACGAACAAACTGATGCTGTAACTAACCAAATTGAGAAGCTGAAGATCGATGAAGTGAATAAAATCACCACAACCCCCAGTGTTGGTAAATTCATCGCCAATATACAACTTGGTAGAATTGTGAAACCAAGAAAACTAGAATTGGTGCAAGAATTTGGTGAGTTTAAATGGGCATGTGATGTGGCATCACATTCTACAGGAGTCCTTGCTGTGTGCGATTGGCAGTCACAGCCACAACAAGTCTCGGTGTTTCAGAAGGACTGTACTGAATATAAACTGCAGAGTAAATTTTGTGTACAACAATGGTCAAAAGTAAAAGGTTTAGACATAGCAATGTCTGAAGAAGGGGAGTACCTTGTTACTAAATGTGCAGCAGGATTTGATGTTTATTCTTCAGATGGAAAGTTTAAAAAAAACGAAAGTGTGATACATAAACAATCACGACAAAAGAAGATAGATGTACATTCAGATTCAATTTGTAGCACAAAAGACGGAAGGATTCTGGTTGGGTCAAGTGTGAGAGCGGAAGGTGAGAAATCATGGAAAGGTATAGTAACAGTTCATGCTAAAGGGGGAGGCCTCATGCAGACAATACCAATTGGTTTCACACCAAACCAAACTACTGATATTAATGGGACACATGTTGCAATAAGTGATGGTGTAGGTAATCAAGTATGTGTATATGATATGCAGACAGGAAAGAAAACTCTGAGCATCCATGTCCAAATGCTGCATTGTACATGCTATGATAAACAGTCTGACTGTCTACTGATTGGAAGAATGACCAAGAAAGATGAGCATGGAAATAAAGTGGGTGGTGCTGGTGTGATAGAGCAGTACTGCGGGACCACTGGTAAGGTGGTGGCTTGTTTAGCCTATGGATTACATTACCCTCTTGGAATGATTATTACTGAAGACAATATGCTAGCAGTGACTGATTTAGGAACAGTAAAACTGTATAAAATGAACTAGACTATTAGACAATAACAATAATTAAGACAATAAAGTGACACTAGTTCCACCTGCTATATTATCAAGCGCTTTACACCTTTCAAATAGGTTGTATTTATGAACTATCATTTGGCAGACTGTTTATAAACTCTTTTCTATGAAAGGTTGATTAAAACAAACTTGTTTAAATATTTTTGTCATGTAAACTCACAGCAATGTCAGACCCTATGTAAATGCCACTCATACGTTTTACATCCAAAATTGTGCCCATAATGGATCCAAAATGGTCCCCATTTTTTAAAAACATAAACGACAAAAAATACTACTTTTCATTTAAAATTGGTAAGAGTAACGTTATGGTGGCATTATCAATGTATAATAGCCTTTAAAGTATACATCATGGAACTTTCTTCCAAAATTATACTTTACACATGTTTTAAATCCAAGATGGCGCCCGAAATGATATTAGTATCTAAAAATGACTACCATAATACTGTTTTTCATGTTCAAAACTGGGTTAGATCTATATACATTAAAATGGAATTAAAACATAAAACATGTTTTATAATCAATGTTAAATGTCTCTGAGTGTTACAACAGAAACATTTGACCTCAATGAATATTGTAGTTAGATTTTATATCCGAAATAGGGCATAAAGCGATATTATAAAACGGTCGTCATACTACTATTTTCTTTCACATAATGACATGAGAAAGGCATACAAAACATAAAACATTCAAGACAATAGAAGAAAATTTGCTTTGGGGAATAACAACAGAAGTACTTCTCCATGAATCATGTCGTGACATATCTTCAAATTCAATACAACTCCCATAATAAGGTAAAAAATGGCTGCAAAAATACCAAAATATTTCGAAAAAATACAATTTCCAACAATTTTGGCCTCATTAATCGCACCATTTGGAATGTTAATCATCTGAATGGCTATATTTGTTTACAAAGGTATCTTTTGAATTGCCTGAAACTATAGTACATTGATTCTCTGAAAGATATCAAGTTGCTTATGTATTTAAAGTCTCTCCAATCCATTTTTAAAATTGTAATATTTATTTTGGTGGTTATTTTAATCCTCATTTTTGACGGTATCTAGATTAAAAACATATTATAATATGATTTGTGGAGAGATTTTTATATTTAGAGCCATTCTTTATTATTTATTT
>JXSR01S011479.1:36245-48239 GCA_000969725.1 Ophiothrix spiculata
TAGAGGACATATTTTACTACCATCATTGTTCCATCTATAGGAACGGTTATTTAATGGGAGGGTGTTTGATCTTGCTTTGAATTTCAGACTTGCACTATTAAAATCTAAATCACAAAGCAGATTATTATAGCAAATCGGTCCTATATTCATGAGCTGGGTTGCGACACTTTTTAATAGGGGAATTTCATCTCCCATTATATATAGACTCTCTGTTTGTATTCAATTACGTAGCAAGCAGGAATTGTGTAATGACTATGGGATTTATTACAATTCGATCTTAGACATCTGCGATGAAAAAAATGCTTTTATTGTTACCCTCAAAGACATTTTTATTTAATTTTTGTGATTTTGATGCTGTTTTAATATCAGGTTTTTCACTTCAACTCATTTTTTGCATAGAAACAAAAGTTGACATTCATATTGGATCCCCGTAAGTGTGAAATAATTTTGGATTTGAAACATGTGAACCACCTAACGTAGGTATAAATATAATTCTGTTATAACCATCAGAGCCATTTTCCATTAACAATTTACTGATGTTGATGCCATCATAACGTTACTCTAATCTCTAATCTATAGCCTATTTTTGGGCATGGGAACATATTTTAGTGGCCATTTTGGATTTATTTTCAAGTTCAAGCATGTTAACCACTTAATATTTGAAGGAATGTTTGCATTCTAACCTTCAAAAGTTGTTTCTATTGATTAATTTGAACATGTAATGCTTTTCATGCTGATTAAAGTAAATTTATATTTGATTTTTATGCATTAAAAGTATTTTAGCGGCCATTTTGGATTTCAAAAACAGAATTGTTTCCATTATTTCTCTCCAAGCTCTTCACATCACTGCTACTGTAATAGTCGTAATGTTTTGTAAACTCTTCAGGTTTCCCACCTCAACGGAAGACCACGGTACCTGTGGCCAGTCACACAAAATATTAATTTAGGATTATTTTGGCTGTATACAAAATCACCCCTATGGGGATATGGTCAATAATCACCTCACCCATCACCATCAACAAGGCGGTAAAGACAGGAAACGTCTTAAGGCCAGATGCGTTTTGCACTGTAAGGGTACTAATACTGGTAGTATAATATTGTATCCGTATATATATCCGTATAATTTAAAGCACATGATTGAATGGTATCAGGTTGAAGTTGAGATTCACTGATATTACTACCAGTACCCTTGCACTGTAAGGGTAGTGGTATTGAATCTCAACTTCAACCTGATACCAGAGGGGAGCGCGTGGCTGAGCAGTTAGAGCATGGGTCTTATAATACAGAGGTTGTGGGTTCGAGCTGGCGCAATGAAGAATCTTTCCTGCATGATACACACCTGTCAACTTTTTCAATTTCTGATGCGTGAGACGAGTAAACGTTTACAGCCAACTGGCTTACGAGGCCCAGAATTTACACCCCAATTTTTTACTTAACTTTTAAAAACTTCAAGAATCCTCAATTTGTTCCTCAGCATTATCATCGTCTGACCAAATCCTTTCCTAAATTCTTATCAAGGCTAATTTAGAGGAAGGTATGCTGCTTCAAAAATATTTGTTGTACGCATATTGCTCACCTGAGTCACCTAATCGAGGGTAATCCAAGTAACTGTACCTTCGACATTTTATAGATGCGCGTGCCACACTCTCGACTCTTCGAAACAGAAATAGTGGGAAAATCAGCGCACTTGGCTAAGGGCAAGGCTTGCTGCATGATACTGCTAGAAATGGTGTGGTTTGCACAAAGCATCTATGCTTCAAGTCAAAGAAAAGAACTATTCAATATAGCTTCAGGCCTGTTACCGAACAAATCAAGAAGTTAAATAACTCCAAGAAAATGGTGGCCAGTATAGGTTCCCTTTTAAACTAGCCATCAGCTAGTACAGTTTGCATTGCAGCGGATTATGGATATATTGAATCTGATAACCTACCATCACTAAACCACCACCTATAGCAGGGAACATTAATGCCTAACAAAGTAAAAACACAGTATGTGTATTACAAATCAATTGCAAGTTACTTCCTTATACCTTGGAGAAATCCTGCACAAATGAGCAGACGACCAGTGCTCTTTTAAAACTCAAGACAGTATCTGCTATATCAAACATATGTACATACAACCTTCTAGCATGCATGGGAATGAATTGAATAAAAAAAAATTATGTTTAATGGAAGTATCTGCTATGCTTTATAAATGCACATACTGTGTTTTTACTTTGTGGGGCAGATTTGGCTAATCTACTTTAACAAGAAAGAACATTAATTGAAGACGAACACTTTGAAGTTGAAAAATAAATTCAAAATATAAAGAAACAAAAACTTTGATAACAATGATCTACCGAAATACTGTATCATGTCTTTATTCTTTTTTAAACGTCAACATTTCAAATTTCCATACAAAGATCATGTCAAAATGTTGTAATATGCATTTAATGTCATCAGTAAGATGTATTATAATAATACTAGCTACAGATCATAACAAAATGTTGTAATGTGTGTCCCGTCATATCTAAAGGTACCTTAAGGGTCCCAAAATCAAAATTGATTTTTTTTTTGGTCTCATCTGAAAGTTTAAAGTTTAAGCTTTAAATGACACCTTGCTTTTGGTTATTGGATGTTCGGTTGCAAAGTTAACATCCAAATTGCCTGGGGGGGTTCTTAAAAAAAATTGTACGGGTATGCTCAAAGTAGACTTCAGAATTTTGGCCATCTCTATACCTCAAAAAGCATGATTTTGTGACCCATCTCTGTACCATTTTTCTATAAAAAGCACCCAATTTTGGGAACATTTTGTGTTTTTTCAGCAAAATTTTCCTAAATATATCCAATTTGGTAAAAGGAATCGGGCTGAATCAGAATACTATAGTTCTGAGAAAATCAAGTTTTAAAGTTTTTGCATCTCCAAACTCGTCAAAAACTGTTTGCATGATAACACATAGGCACCATAGATATGTCTACACTGTGTGCAAACAACTAGCACCTTCGATTACTGTTCAGAGTTGAAATTTAATTTCATGAAACCCAATGGGATAGCGCAACAGATTTTGAGTTTTAACAATTATTTTACAATATAATGATGGCAAAGGCACTTTTAAAGCGAAATTGTGATTTACATTTACAATATAATATGATGCAAAAGGCACTTTTGATTAAAGACGATCGCGTGTTTATTCAAGAGGGCAAGTGCAACAGAATTTGATGTTCAGTGGCGGGAAGATTTTGACAAAACGCGTGCGTGGTATCGCAAAACGCAACACGCGCATTAGCTTTTTACGCATTGTCTTCTCGGTAAGCGCCTTCAGTGATAAAAATTTTTACGTGTGATTTCCTACACCACAAAATGCTGATTTTTCAAATATTTGCTACCTGTAGAATTTTTAAATATTTTGCTGGTCAATTGTGAATGTCAAATCAAGAAAAAAAATATGGGGTCACCGACTGTTTTCAAAAGATAGCTAGAGATGTAATTACATGGGGTAAAACCATTTTCATCGCTGGGAATATCGAAATTATGTTTTACAATATCAAACAGATAAAAAAAGTCAATTACGTTAATTGACCTATCGCTCGAGTTTTCAAGTTATCGTTAATTAAAAAGAAAATGATGTCATTATATATGACGTCATAGCACCCTTAGAGCATGTTCCCACTGAAGTCTTTGATCCTACATCGAGTCCACGACCCTAGATCTGAATCCACATTAAACACAACACGTTATATGTGGTCTCGATCCTACATTAACAATGTGGTCTCGATGTGGGGTCGAGACTACCAAAATTAGGTAGTCTCGATGTAGGGTCAAGCCCAGTGGGAACGCTACACACACATTTAATGTAGGGTTAAATAAATTATGTAAACAATGTGACGGTCGTATACAGTAAACATAAAGTATACATGTATGAAAGGTGTTTGATAGTCAAAACTGCTGTTCTTAGGGACAGAGAATTTGATCAAAATTGCATTTAGAATTATATATGATTCTCTTTACAATGCTATGATAGTCCTTATGACTTTTGAGTCACAGTAAGCTATAGAAACATGAACAGTTTGTACTGCATCATGGGTAGGCATACACGGTCGGCCGGGCTCACGTAGCGGAAGACATGCATGATACATGGCGGCGATTTCCTCATAACAAAGCTGTCTGATTCTCCGTACACACGTAATGGTAAAATACATTTTCACATTTGAGTGAAAGTCCACGTATAATGTATTTCAATGTGATTATTTATTATGTTCATCATTAAAAAAACTGCAGCTAAAAATACCTTAAAATATAAATAATACAATAAGAATATGTCCGATAAATCATAAACTGATTCTGGTGCATAAATGCTAGCTAGCGAGTCAGATAGACCGTGTTTGTCAATTGCAACATCCGGGTAAGTGGACTCGACCTAGCATTCAGTCAATAGGGAGTTTGACCTAGGATTAACAGTGCAGTGGGAACACGAATCAATGTGGACTCGATGCTGGGTCAGGATCCAGGGTCTAACCCTACATTAGCAATGGGAACACACAGATGATCAGTGACCCCCATTTTTTATTGCTGAATTTTGAAGTTTAGACTCTTATCTAATAACTGACAAAAAATAAATAAAATCTACAGGTAGGAACTTATCACCGCGATCGTCCTTAAAGAAAACTTGTGATTTACATTGGTTTCAATACAATCTCATAATAGACATATTGTCACATTTCCCTTGGGTTTCAGCATGCAGCAATTAAGCAATCCATAAACTGCCTTGAAAATGCTCAGAATCACATGGCAGTTTTTATCAACATTCTATCATGTGTTTCCAATATTTTGAACAAATTCTACACTCATTTTGTTTTAATTGGAAAAAAGTTATCGTAGTTGGCATTTTCTGAAGCAAAGTTAGCAAAAGTAAAATGTTCACATTTAGCAAGACAAACTTTGGTCACCACAAAATGTATGAAGTAACTAAAATTGACCTAACACACAAAAATAATGGCACAAATCATTAATAACTAGCACCTTTGTTATCTATAAGCACCTTGTAGAAAACAACCTCATCATATGAGACCATTGACCATCCACCACAGTCGCCTCAGGTCATTTTTAGTTTTTTAAATACTTGCAAAGAACACAAAATATAGATTCTAATGACACCTGGATGGACACTGTGATCACTTGACATCCAGTAGTGAAGTTTCAGAGTATCTATCATGGTGGTCATACGACCAGCGTGACGTCAAAAATTTTTAAGTGCTCAAACTCGACCTTGTTGTATCTTAAACATTTTTTGTGGCAAACACGACAAGCCAATATATCGATTGCCCTGTCGTGATGGTCTCAATGACACGATATTTTGAGTATGAATAAATTCAACTTTTGGGACCATTGCGACAATATGCAAATGTGTCGTGCTACATTAACTTGCAAATGCTATGGTTGTCTGCTGCAACTACAATTAAGCTTGGTCCCCGGGGGCTACTTACATTGACGGAAGGTACGGGCATGTGCCGCCCTTGAGACCCCCTTTTCAAGCCCCCTCTTCCGTTCCCCAAGATGCTCTTTTCAAGATTACTTCAGTTCCGAAGACCCAATTTTCAAAGAAAATGACTCAAAATATGTTTTTAAAAGCTAATTTTGAGCGATTTTCAGCTCAAATAGTTGTATTTTTATGGGGAAAAAGCAGTTCCTGAGACCTCAATTCGGGAAACAGTCAGTTCCATAGACCCTATTTTTGACCAAAATCTGTTCTGCAAGACCCTATGTTCGATATAGAGGATCTCACAGACCTACCAATTTGTTTTTGAGTACCCCGGGGCTTGGTCATCTGCCGCAACGACAGATACTCTGAAACCACCTTTTAGTTCCATCATGGTTGTCACTGAGTGGAAGGTGAAACCAAGGCAAACTCATTCAAAGATCAGTAAACCTTTGTTTTCTTGTTAATGCTATATAGATTTTTAATAATTTGGCTCAGTTATATGAAATGAAACTTTTTTAGGTGTTTTCAAGAAAGCATAAATATTGCTAATCTGTTACAAAATCAGTTTTGACCTTTATGCATGTATTTTCAATTTCAGTGCAAAATGGTGTTTGCTGACTTTACAGGTCATTTGTGGTGGGCAGTCAAATTATACATTAATACTGATGGGCAAAGATCACAACAAAATGAGGTAGTACAGTATACAATGCAAAACAAAAAGCATGAATTTTGCAATTTCAAAACGGGTATTAAAATGATATAGTATGCCTTTGCTATTAGCATTTCATATTGCTGGACAAAGACCATATCAAAAATCATTTTAAATTTTCAATTACATCTTTAATTTAGAATTTATTTAACGTCAGTACAACATATGCAATATTGTTGACAATTTCTGTATACTTTGTTTGAAACAATAAAATCTTCATGAACAAATTAATACTAAATACTTAATTTTAATAATAATATAATGTAGTATTGTTAAAATCATAGAAATGCTAATGAAATATTAAAGAAATAATGACTATAATCTTTGACAAATTAATGACCAATAATTACTTAAAATGATAATATATGGTATTACTGTTAAAAGTAAAAAAAGCTAGGAAAACTAAAAATCAGACTAATGATTATTAAAATCTTCATCAAAAAAATTAATATCAAATATTAAATATAATAAGAATAATGAATATCTAAGATTATAAATGCCTATGGTATTGTTAAAATTAAATGCTTGTAAAATAGTTAGCTCATAATTACTAAAATTTCCACCAACAACCTAATATCAAATAATGTTAATAAATGCCCATTGTATTGGTAAAAAACTAAAGAATGATAAACTAAAAATGACTAAAATCTGAACCAACAAAACAATATCATGTCATATAAATAATTATAATAATAATAATCAATAGGACATTTGTCAAGTGTACTGATCTTTTGGATTGATACTTTTTACAAATATAGTTTCACAAACAGTTTTCTATAAAATGGATGAAAGTTGCTAATGCCAGTTTTAGAGGTAGGCAAATGGGTACTCAATGCTGTAATGCAAGAAAGATATTGATATAATAATTAGCTTCCTAATTATGCATTACTTGACTGTACAACCTCCTCATACTATGGATTTGTCACATTTTCACAAAATATTGAAAAATTGTATATTCCATACCACTGGTTAGACTAATAAGATATAAGGTCATTTAGTTGAAACACACTCTGATTAATTACTATTAAGCTGTTCATGCTGTTAACCAAACTATTTGACAATTAATATACAGGTGTTCTAAAATAACAAGGGAAAACATCTTGAAATGAAACTCTTTCCAACAGAATACTTTAATTAAATATGATAGCTAAATTTTAACAAAAAATAATTGAAGGGGATATTTAGTGGCTCTTACAACAATCGATTTTGTAGAAATTTCAGCAAAAATAGCATATTTTCAAAATTTCAATTGATTCAAAATTTTCCATTAACTTACTATAAAAAACATTTACATGATTACATGATTATGAATATTTAATTGCCTGATTAATTGCCATTTGCAGAGTGAAACACATTTCCTATAATATGAAATCTTTATTTATGAAATAACTGGACTAGTCTAATTAATTTTGGCACACTTGACCTATACTCTATAAATCATGAAGAATGCAACAAGCAGCCGGTTAATGCACAAAAACCAAAATGACCATACGAGAAAATAAATTAAGTCTGTATTTTCCAAATAAAAAAGATGTACTCTTGATGAATATTTAGTCCATCCAGATGGACCTAGCGAACGCGAAGTGAGGTCCATCTAGATGGACTATGAATTTTCAAATAAACCTATTTTCCAGGTTTGTCCATGTGGTAGCAACAAACTTAGCCACAAATAATACCAAAATCATGAACGATTCATGTACAAAAATATAAATATGCAGTGATTTGGTCTAAATCAATCCTAATCAATCATTGCTAGTCTCTTATACAACACAAAAACCACCAGGTCACAATGTTATAGAATACAAGGGACGTGCTGTGGATCTTGTAGCAGAGCCTGATTGCTTGTTGCATACCTCAAGGTTTATAGAGTATATTTTGTGTTTCTCTTTAATCCACCATAACTTTTCCAGTGATTTTCCCTACAGGGTCTTTTTGTAGGTGAATCCCACTAGACACAAAGCGGATTTTAATGCTCTTCGGTAAATTTGGTACTTTTTGGTTGCACAATTGAATACCCTCACTGGTATCGTATTCGCTTGGAGGAACTGCTGCGCTACCGACAATGCTAGCCTCCAATGTAGCTATAGTTGAAAGAGAAAACATTTCCATCTCAATCTCCTTCATAATCTGCATAATTTCTTTCTCGCAATCATCATACTTTTTCAACTGCATTTTGTTCTGATACTGAATTTCTTGTTTCTTCACGAGAGTATTAGTCTTAATCATATCTATTAGATGTGTCCTGTATTCACTAACCTCACACAAAGTACGATCCACACATTGCTCCCAATTATTTCTTCTCCGATGGAGGTTAAGCAAGTCGATGCGAAGTCCTTTCTCCTTTTCTTTCAATTTCTCTCTCAATGCTTCTAAATCTTGTCGCTTTTCGGACATCAATTTAGACTCGCACTGTGATTGGTCATCTTGCGTACGTGCAAGTCTGATATGTTGTGCAAGATTTTTGATTATCATATTTGTTTTAAGACCATCAATAGATTGGTCTGGCAAGTGAGTTTCTTGCTGACACACTGGGCATGTTATGGATGACCGATTTGCTTTAGACTTCAGCCAGTTTTGTAAGCAGGATTTACAGAATGAGTGACTGCAGTTGAGATCCTTGGGCTCTTCCAATTCCTCTATACATATGGCACACGTTAAGTCTTTTTGATGGATTCCAAAATGCTGGAGGCAGACTGTGAAGGAGCCTACAATAAAACAAAACAAATGAATGTAAGCAGATTTAATTTTTCCACTAAGCCCTTACACATCTTTGTCCCTACTCAATGATCAGATATAATTTTTCCACTAAGCCCTTCCCACATATCTTTGTCCCTGGCTTTGTCCATGGGATTGAAGGAAACAAACAATGAGTACCCAGCCCTTCATTCCCTGCAAATAAATAATTCCCATAGCAGGTCTGTAATTGCACAAAACCTAGCCTTCATTTTCTATAAATAACCAGTACTATTATTGAAGTCATTAAATTTCCTACAAATCATGAACATATGAACGCAATATCTTGTGTAATATGAAAAACGAATCTTTCCACACGATAGCAGAGAACATCAACCAACCAAGATATGCGCAGTGCATTTCCGTTATCACTGCATAGTCGCACACGCTCTCACCATACGTACACTCATAAATGTTTGACAAAGATATCATTGTCATTTTGGTCCACTTTGTGCGACATTTTAAGGCTGGTGTCAACCCATTAGTTTGGTCTTACTTACAAAACAAAAATCAAATCTAAATAAAAGTAACACTTTTTGGAAGTTAATACACATGCTGAACATAATGGTGATGTCAGTTTTTTGATCAAAAGAACAGATTTATAAATTTGCCCCAAAGGTTAAAAAAACATTTTTTTGTTTTCTCAAAGCCAATTGAAATTTACTTGAGTAAAAATTTAAACTATTTTTCTTTTTAGAATCTATCTAGAAACAAATAGAAAGAAAAACATCTAAAATATTGATATAAAATTGGATGGATTGAGCATGATACAAAAAGATATTGGTTGAGCTATGAGTTTTACGAAATATCGTGAGAGACGCGCAGCGTCGAGCTCGATATTTCTAAAACTCATAGCGAGACCAATATCTTTGAGTATCATGCGAAAAAATCAATCCAATTTTATTATTATTATGTTCAAAATCTGACATTTTATTTTCTGTCCGATATCCCAGTCCGATTTTTTTGGAAATCGGTCAGCTCAGAACATAATAATGCTGAAAATAGATGTTTTGGTAAACTAGCAATTTGGACCATTTGTGTGTGGGGATTTTTAAAAAAATCAATAATTTGAGAAACCCTATAATGAATGTACATTAAGGGTTAAAACATAGATCTTTTGAGCTATTAAACATTTGATGCAACAAGTCCGCTTTGTTATTACATTGATTCCAATGCATCTTCTAATCAATAATGGTTGCTTGGTGTTGAAAATCACCAAACATTTGACATCAAAGAAAATTTTGTGGTGTATTGATTTTTCATCACCAAGCCTCCGTTATTAATAGAAAATACATTGGAACTATACATCAGATTATAAGATAACAAAGACTTTTTGCACCAAATGTTTGATAGCTCAAAAGAACTATGTTTTGACCCTTAATAACTATGAATGAAGTTAAACCTTGAAATACTCACAACAATTTGCGAATCAGATGTGTTCATCTGCTGAGACACAAAAATGCCACTGGCTTCCTGTGAGTCAGGAATCATGATAGGCGTCATGGAATTGCCAACATCCTTTACAAAATGAGTGGTATTATCTGACGTTGAATTTGGAGTTGTGGTACCAGAACTTGTCCCTTCATGATAATGCTTGCCATCTTTCTGGTGTATCTGTAAATAAAATGTTCCGGCAGTAATAATTTTTATCAAGTCAAGTGAACAGGGTAGAGTTGAGAGTCGTGGTATAGATCTGACATGTTTTGGATTTGGTTTAGAAAATGTGCTAATTTCACCTAGACACTCTGTAGAATGTCAGCTATTACAATGCTTTTCATTTGGTCCAAATTAGATATCAATCAAATTAAAATCAGTTTGGGTAAGGAAAATGAAATTTTGTATCAATAACATGGTCAAATTCGGCCTTTCAATTTTAGCTCAAATATTTTGCATAATTATTCAAAGATTGTTGCAGCTCATTTCTGCAATTAATACTTTACAATTGTAAATCAAAGTGTACAGAAGGATTTCGGTGTTTGTGCCCTCCAAGTGTCACTTACACTAACACTGCCTCCTATTCCAAGTTTCTTGTCTTTTTTGGCACCATCATATACTATGTCACCATGCTTGTCATCAGCTTGTTTACGGGGTTGCATTGAAAGTGCTCCATGTGTCGATGGCACATTCCATTGATTGTGGTGGGAAGTTTTAGCTGAATGAGAATCAGATACTGATGAAGTTGGCTTGCTATGTTCTCTAATTCCTGTCATCTGCGTTACCACACAATCACTACTACTTTTTGTAGCTGCTAAAGAGATAATAAAACAATATCAATAAATTCAATGGTTATGTAAACTGAATATTGCCTTGGTAAATTGATTAATATTTTTTTAATAAAATGGGTTTGGATCACGCCATTTTATCTGGGTTCCATGAAGAAAACAATGTCACAAATAGAAAATCATAATTATAATACTGCCTGCCAAATTCACTTTGTTTGGATATCTGCTTCGATGAAATGTGACATGAGAATTAAGAATACTTTTTGCACAATTATCTTCAATGCATAATTTATAGATTGAAATACCGAGTGCAGGACGATCTCTCCCACTTTAATTCAACTGACTGCTTTAACAAATCTGTTATTGCCTCTTATCAAAGGATCATATAAATGTTTTGACATCTGGAATATACACCCAAAAGCCAAGTATACCTGATTTCTTGTATCGTTTTGGTATGGCATGCTCTGGTTTGAAGCCACATCCTTGCCCTGTGATATGCTGACAAATAGAATCAAACTCCTTCTTGTGGCGTGGAAGAACAAATCTGTAGAAATCTAAAAGAACAGAGATGTGTAGTTTTAGGATTCAAATAAATGCAAGCTGCAAAACTGAGTTAAAGCTAATGAAATATTAATTAACAAGATGCAGCTAGCGTGCATCTAACGGTTGAAATATTTTAAACTTCCTAGCATCCGATCAGTGTCTTTTTATTGTCTAAAATCAGACCAGATGCTAGCTGGATCTTGTTAGTATGCCATGGGCATTTTGCCATTATTTCCAAGAGGTCAGGTGGGAAAAAAGGCCTATAGGGACGGGTACAAAGACTAAAGATCAGCAATGGGCTATTACAGATGTATTTCCTTCCCCCCCCC
>JXSR01S011479.1:48584-64713 GCA_000969725.1 Ophiothrix spiculata
CTCATTTGTGGAGCAAAAGGTCCTGAGTTCGAACCCTGGCAGTGCTAAAGTTGAGTGTACTTGAAATTCTCTTGCAGGCAAGGAACCACCTGCTTATTTGCATTCTGGAAGAAACTTGGGGAGTTGATAGATTGACACATAAGTGAGTGTTGTTAGTTGCATTTGGTATACCAATCAGAAATCTTTATAAATCTCTTCATTCGAAGTAATATTTAGTTTGCGACAAAAATATGGTCCAGTCCAGTAGAAAAACATGTTACAATACATACTTCTGAAGAGGTGGAATCTGAAACTAAACAGGTCTGTAAGGTTGGACACCAAAGTACTCAAATCTCGGGTCTGGAAATTAAAGAGACAGTTTGATAAATTCAGTGATAACATTTTCATTAATCATACGTGCATCGTAAGTTCATGATAGCGTCTGGTTGTTTGCAAAATAGAATGTGATGGGTTGGAATAAAATGGAAGAGTATGGCAGCGAGTGTTTAATTTTCATGAAATTTAAGTGACTTTAGTCAGTTACGGTTATGTAAGTAATCAATCACGAACCTAAGGAAAAAAGATGGAAGTATTTTTATACTAAATCCTGATACATCAGCAGGCCTAGCAAAAGTGGTTATCCCCTGATTCAACACCCCGGTGTCTCTTGCTTAGGGAGTGATAGCAATTTCTTAACCATATCAATTAAGTCCAAACTCTATAAAACCCTTCCAAATTTTAATGCAAGGTTTCATTAAATTTAGATTAGTTAGGTATTTTGGTACATGGATGGGATCAATTGTAATTGTGTTTAAAAATGTTATCTAACCAAGAATAATTAAATATACCTACCTTTCCATAGTTATCTGTGATATCTCTGAATTTATTAAAGCCCTTTTTGCCAAATATACGCCGTATCTGAAAGGAAATTCACAAAAAGACAAAATGTTTAACAATCTGTGATATATACAATTCATTGGACAAAACCACAAGTTAGTGGGAATTATTTCTGGAAAAGCATTATAAGATCGTCATGTGAGTGTAAGAAAGTTGTATCTGCAATGGCTGCCCTAAGTTATTTTTATTTTATAACAATGTGAAAAATCCCTCAAAAATTCCGTCTTATGTCAGTGGTTCTTGAAATAGCTTTTCACCGTCACCTGAAGAACCATTTCAAGAACCACTGACCCAAGATTGGAGATTAGACAGTGTGCAATCCAAATTTATGACGAATGGCAGCTATTGCAGATACGACTTTCTTGCACTCACATGACGAGATGTGACAGTCAATGCTAATGAATCAGATGTTAGTAAGTTACAAATTTGCTTTTCTTTCAGAATGAACTTTGCTTGTCTCTTGAAAATGTTAGCTTGATTCAAACTCAATAATGGCCATATCTATTGCTCTTTAACCAGAAAATCCATGAATCAAAATTTGAATCATTTCTCATTGTAGACCTATACAAAACCATCAATCTATTACAGAACAAATAAGTCGCAACCACACCAATACATGCATTTTCAATTTCAGTTACTACACAAGAATATGTTTGTTTATTTATCCAGGTTGGTTTGTAGGGGGAAAGTCAAAACTCCAAGCCCGTAAAGGACTGTAAAACACAATGCTGTCCAGAGGCCATTCCCAACTCAACTTGGTAACAAATTGGGTATAATTTTATTCTAAAGCTTGTTTCAGTGCGTCTGTCATGGTGGTCATTTGACCAGCATGACATCAAAAATTTCCAAGTACGCAAACTTGAGCCTGTCGCATTTTGCGGCAAGCACGACAATCTGATATATCGATTACTTTATTCTGGTGGTCGCAACGACACATCGTTTTGAGTTGGAATAAATTAACTTTTCTTGTGACAAACCATCGCGACAATATGCAAACGACCACTCAAAATTGCAACTGATCGGTTGTCTGCCCCAGCTACAAGCTGCAATGTGACAGATACTCTGAAACCACCTTTACCTACTTCGTAAGAAAAGAAACTGGGAACTAATATGTTGCTGGACAAGAGTTTTCTTCTATATAACATTGTAAGCTTGCCAAATAAGTATCCACACGGAGTTATACAAACCTGTTGCAAGTAAGCTTTAGTAGCTTGGACATCAAGTTTTCGATTCGGAGTAAGACTGGGTGCATCAGAGCCGGTATATGATTCTTGATCACCATTTACTTGACTGCCAACATGCTGTTTGTATCAAATTAAAGTTAAAATAGATTATAAATATTGCAAAATACTATTTGGTGTTGATGAATGCAAGTATAGGCATCTCAAGGATAGCAAAAATCACAATCAATTTGTAAATGTTTTTCCCAGTTTTTTAATCTTCAAAGAATGCATTGCCAACTGGTTCCAAATGGCTCAAATGGTGTCAGTCTTTAGTACAGTCTCTCTCTACACAAAAGGATTTCCATCCATAGCCTAAGGTCCTAACCTAACATTTTAAATAGAGCAGTCTGCTTGAAATCTGCAGCGGCGTCACAACTAAGTCAAAGTCCACTAGGCTTTGTTAGTACCATTTCGGTTGCGACTTGACAGACCAAATTTCAACCTGTATAGGGTGAAATTTGACATTGTAAATTTAAACCCAAAATTTGTCCTGAAAAAATAAACGGAGTGTGAAATTTCAACTCATTTTAAAATGAGATTTTGACATTATTTAAGTCCAAAATTTTGGGTCGCACGTCACAACACAAAATGATACCAATAAAGTTTTGTAAAAATCCCTGGTTTAAGGGGGGATAACACGTTACTCAATTGTACGTTTTTGCAAGTTTATTTTGAACCATAACTTTAACAAAGTGCTTAAAGTTAATAAAAGTATACATTTCCAGAAAGGAATTTTCACAAGAAACGTGATGGTGATGTTGATTTTTGACCAAAATTTTTGAAAAAATTGCAAAAAAACAAAGTTTTGGCCATTTGGGCTTCCAGCCAAAACAAATTTCATGCCAAATAAGGTAACAAAATAACAAAAAATGGAAAAAAGGAAATTTTTGACCTTATTTGGCATGAAAATAAAAAAAACTGGCCAAAATCCTCAAAAATTAAAATGACGCAACATTTGAGAAAGCGTTTTAAATTAAAAATCCCATTCCGAAGTTATCTTTTAAAAATTTGGTTTTTTTAACTTGTCTGGAAGCACAAATGGCCAAAAAATGTGTTTTTTCTGATTTTCTCAAAAAAATTGATTTTTGGTCTAAAAAAAAACATCACACCTCATGTTTCTTGTGAAAATTCCTTTCTGGAAATGTATACTTTTATCAACTTTACGCACTTTGTTGACAAGTTATGGTACAAAATAAACTTGCAAAAATGTTGAATTGAGTAACGTGCTGTCCCCTCTTAAAAGTTAAATCTTACAAGATTTGCTCCATTCACAAAACCATGCCAAGGTTCTTCTGCACTGATCCGACTTGTTGGTGCTGAATGCGCTTTTCTATTTTCACCATGTGGGACATTTGAAGACGAAGTCTGCGTTTTGGGCACTGATGGCGCAGATTGGTTTAAATTAGAAGATATCAAAATCACATCCTTTTTGTGTCCTCCAGATACCGATTGAAGAGTCTGCTTTGTATTTGATTTTGATTCCCTAATTTCAAGGGATACAGATGCATCCCCCGTGGGGGACTTTGGAGCAATCTTCCTGTATTTCATCTGTATGGCATCTGTTTTCTTTTCAAAAATACTTTCAAGTCTTTTTCGTTTTTTGGACAGGTTTGTCTGTTTTGTTGAACTTGACTCGATTCCTTCAGCTGTTGGAACATGCCTTACGGTTTTCAAACTTGTTCCTTGTCCATTTACCCCTGCGTTTTGGTTTCTAGAGTCTGTAGGTTTTGATAGCAAGATTTTCCCGGATTTTAATTTTGTTTCCATAAATACAGTTCCAGGGTTGGATGATGAAGGATTCACTTTATTTACAGGTAGTTTTACTGCTGTGTTTGAACAGAATCCATCAGGTTGGTTAGGTAATTGGTTGGAGGTAGAATTCAGATTGAAGGCCTTGGCTAACAAAGCCTGGTTAATTTGGTTTTCAATCAATTGTTTTGATGACAATAATTGAGAGCTGCTATGATGGGACTGCACCACTACTACCTTTGGTGAAGAGTTGTTTGATGCTGTACTATATACTGGATGTGGTTTGCCTACACGGGATATGCGCACAGCTGGTGCAGTTGACTTAGTTGACATATTTTGGCTAACAGTTGGTTTAGTTCCCAAGTTTGAAATTGAGTTGTTAGGTTTAGTACTTTCTTGATCCACATTTCTTTTACCCGATAGTACATTCTCTGCTGCAACACTGTTAAACTCAGTGTAACCAATTCCTATTCTTTTGACGTTATCTGATACTAGTATTTCCTGTATTTTTTGTTGAACAGCTACTTGAGTTGCAGGTTTTGTTGGTGGAGAAGACCCTTGCATCAAAGGTTTGTCAGATTGAGTTGAAATGGTCTGTGTATTGGGTGATAAAGCTGTTTCCGATTTCAAGGACAGTGTCTCCTGCAATGGTAAAGTGAAAAGTATTACGAATCATACTTAAAATAAGCATCATAAAGCGTTCTTATAACGCGCAAAAATCATCCTGAAGGATCTCGAAGCGCGTGAAAACAGGGACAATGAACAAAGACAAACACGACGAAAAATTAAGAAACGGGAAATGCCTGACGGAAGAGATGGGTGTTTAACTCGGATTTGAATTGACTGAGAGAGGATATATGTTACGGATGTTGTTTGGGAGTGAATTCCAAACAGTGGGGCATTGAAACCTAAATGAACGCTCACCGTTTAAGTAAATTTTCTCATTGAAAGCGTTATGCTAACCATTTTATAAGGCATATATGTATATATTTCTCATTTCTTTGCCACTTGTAGAAAGACAGTCTTTGTTCAAGCTGTAAATTTTTGAGCAAATCTTCAAACAAATATTACAATTATTTTCACAAAATGCTGAAATCAGTACATCATTAGAATGGGAAACAAAGAAGTGTCTTATTTCTATATCAGGGTCCAGGGCCTATGTGTGCGCATTGTGCACATAACAGCAGCTGTGTTACTCACTGTAAGTCCATTCAAGACTGCTTTACAACATCACTGTACTAGTTTGACAGAAACAAAAGCAATAATAATGCAAAATGTTATGTTACTGGCCCTCTAACATCGACAAATTATTTACAATTTTTTTACCTTTTCTGGTTCTTTCATTCTTGTGCCTTTCTTAAGATTGTTCCATGATTTCTGAAAATGAACAGAAACAAATTATAAATATGCATCACAACGGGTTAATGGTCGCCATCTAAATTTGGCTATATATTTATTAATCCTAAGTTGCCATAAAATAACCTGTGCAGTGTGAAGGCATTTTGGAAGTGCTCCTTCTGATGGAAAATTGTACCAATTGAAGAGGTAATGAAAAGATGGGAAATAACTTTTTCTTATCATGTTAACCAATTTTGGTCAGATCTGTTAATTATGGTAAAACAACAATCCAATTCTGAAACCATAAACATGTAGCAAGTTGTTTTGTTGTGTGTAGCTGTGGGATATGCCCATGTCCTTTCAATTCAGAGTTGTGACTATGCACTAAATTAGGCTCCATCTGCATAATGGGTCATAACAAAGAAGTTAAACTCAGTAGAATTTGTGTGAAGTGTCACTTAAATGGTATTTTTCAATAAAACGCTTGAGGGGGATTGTGATATAATGCCCCTTTTCAAGGACCAATGAGCCCAGGTCCCATGGGAATCGGTCAGATTATATGAGAATAGTGGCACAATGAAAAAGGTTAACATTGTTAAACACGACAGACAGACAGGCACACACACATACTACCAAAGTAATCCCTATGTGCTCATCTTTCAGACGACACAAAAATGGGATCATTGATTTAGCAGCAGGTTAAGCATATTCTATTGGACACACTGATGTCACAGACTAGAATCCTAGAATGGTCAATCTAGGCTGTTCCATGTTACGTCCTGGCGTGAAATCCCGATTGAAGCTAGATAGGTCACTGACAAAATCTACAAAATTTATCTTTGCAGCTAAATTAAGGTTTGTATCAACCCCTTTCTTTGATATATTGTGCATAAATGTGTCTTTCAACTTTATTTTTAAGAAAACATTAATAAATTTGAGCGGAAATATAAAACATTTTGGAAATGTTAGTTTACTTCATAAGCATTGCACAGTAAATTTCACTCCAGTAACAAGGAATGAGTACGCCAATAACTGTGTCCGACAGAATTGCAAAATTTCCTGACACAACTAAGTTGACATTTTGTTCCTGAAAATGTTAATATCAGAGCACCATTGCAACAGAGACAACAAAGACTCCAACAATAATAGCTGTACAATGTGTGCATTGCACACACCCTTGTATGACAACCAGATACATAAGAAAATCATTTACCTTCAAATTTTCATCAGCTTTTCCATGTAAAAGTGCTGTATACAACTGACTACGCATCCTTTCCTTCTTTTTCATCTGTGATCTCAAGGATGAACTTGCTGAAGAACCTGGTGAATTCTGACTTGCTTTGGGCGATGATCGTTTTTTAGAACAAGCTGACATCTTTCTAGTTATTGTATTGGGTGATGATTGACTTAATGGTTTGCGTGTATTATTATTGTTATAGCATGCTTGTAGATTGACATCCACAGCACTTGAAAATCCTTTCTTGCAAGACGTTATAGGATTACCAGATTGATTAGAAGAATGATTATTGCTTAAAGCCCCAGAATATTGTTCATTTAGTTGCTGTGATGTGGAAGGTACATCTTCAGTGACAGGCACAGTTGAAATCTTGGAAGGTCCAGCTGGATCCTTCGACTGTTCTTGACTAATTATAGGTGATTCCAAAGTCATCTCTTCTGAACCCCATCTGGGTAATTTGTAGCCTGAACAAAAACCAGAGAAATCTGCTTGACGCAGCTCCCTAAGTGGAAGATTATTGTACAGTATCCATTCTAATCCGCTTGGTATTTCAACCTTACGTATATCAGGAGGCAATTGTTTAGATAGATTAGGTGAAAGTGCTTTCTTGGCACTCTCTCTGATATAATCAAATGAAGTATTTAACTCCTGAAAATTAAAAGAAAAACATGTAATGAATATACTTACAATCTTTAGGAGAAAGCATATAACAAATTATGTGTTGTAAGCAGAAGCTGTTATGCATGCAAGATGGCTGAGCATCTGCAAAAGGCATCCAAAGAACCCCTCCCCTAAATTGAAAAATTCTAAACTAAGAACAGTTCAAGCTATGAAGGCAATTCAAATGGATTTTATTCTGTTTAGAGTCAAAAGTATTACTTGAACCAATAGATTTGGGATTATTTTGCTTCAAGTTATTTTTAACACACAAAACTACAAGTTTTATAGCTCAGTTCAGGTCTCGTGGCTTAAATCACATTCACACAGGTCAAAGGTTAATGGACCGCCAGCGGGTGAATATCGATACTACGTGCTCTGCTTAGCACAGATGCAAAGAATACAATCAGCTGGACAGCGTTACATGAATGAATATATTATAGATTTAATAGCTATTGAGATAATAAACAAATTCCTGAAGCTTGAATGGCAAAGGCAAAGCTTTATACAATGAAATTCAAAAACTTAATTTTAAGGTTATTGGAAAAAACAAGAAATGCATAGAAAATTTATTAAATATTAGCTTAACTTCTCAAATAAAGTTGCTTGGTTTTCTTTAGTGGAAGTAGCTTTATTTTCCAATTCTTTTTTTTAACTTCAATGGTTAATTTCTAACATGTGAATGTAATGTAGGTCAATCCAAGTTTTATAAAAGTCAGTTACAATGAAATAAATATATGTCAAACCCTGTCAACTTGTATCAAATAACAAAAAAAAAGTATCGGTAAAAGTATACTAAGGTCTCATCAAAAACTTAAACATACCGTACCCCTAAACCCTAACCCTAAACCTTAGTCCTTACATGTTGGATGGGACCCAAAATAAATGAAGAGTACTTGCAAAACGGCTTACGTCCATTTTGCACTTTTTTAAGAAAGGACAAAAAACTGCTAGGACATCAAAATGTGTCACAAAATTCCTGATGATTTTAGTAATTCAAAGCTAGTACACTTTATGACTTTAACAATTAGGTGTAGTTTAGATAATTCATCAAATATTTTTTATTAATTGGCTATTGATTTTTTGTTGAAAATGAATATAAGCCATTTTATAGGACAACTCATCAAATATCAACTTAAGAACCACATCATCCAAATTTTGGCAATTTTTTTCAACATCTGGGCATGTATTTAATAAAAAAGTTACCATACATGGGCATTATGTCCTTTTATGCCCAATTGGGCATAAAAGTAACATTTTTGGGATTTAACCCACTTAGGGAGATTTTTTCAACACAAGTTTTTGCCAGGATGATCATGGTCCAAAGTATCTTTAAATATGCAAAGCTAGTACACTTTATTGATTTTTAGACATTGATATATTACACATTTGGTCATATGGTTTGTCATTATTATCACCAATGTGTCTGACTGCTCCCAAGAAGAAATAACAATGGAAGGCAATTGGCACATTACGCAGGTATCCTCGATATCGGCACTTCACTATCGCTCAGACTGCCCACTATCGCAGGTAACCGCTGGTCATAATTAGTCAAAATTTTGACCAGTAGAATAACACGACTTGACAGCTCACTCGCCCTATCTAACTACACGGCAAACGTTCGTTAGTAGAAGGCTTTGGTGAAGAAGTTGACAAAATGGCGATGTTTTAAATGCGCGACCTCTGCATGGCACACCGCATTTAACAACGTGTTACAAGAATTCGCGCAATCACCAATGCGTCACGCATGTTGTGTGTTTGACGCGGAAAACAAATGCCTTCAGGGCACGGGCCAATCAAGTGCTTAGATTGATTAGCGCTTACCGGCGTCTTATTTTGGATAAGATGCTGGAGCCCAGCGTATTGGCACATATGCCAAACATGCCAAGAGCTTGCTGATAGATAAAAGTATTGTTGATTTTTATTCAGTACTATGGCACATGTACCGTGGCTGTTTTATGCGACTGATTTTCATAAACTACACGATGACGTAACAGGATATTTTCATGGGGAGGAGACAGGTAGGGACATGAATATTTAGCAGGGGTGTAAGTTATATAAGGTGTTCTTTTCACTGAACATGTAATTTGTGATTTCATTTGGCGGAGGGGCAAGTAAGTTAGGTGTTCTTTTTGATGAACAAGTAATTTATGACTTTATTTGGGGAGGGGCAATCCCCTTCTATCATTTTACACTAATCATATCTAGTACAGCAAAGCAAATGATCATATTAAACCACAACTGCAGAAAAAGTTCTATTAACATACCTCCAAGATATCATCCACTTCTTTAAGAAATTTCTTATGAGCATTTGGAGGATCTCTTCTTGAAGGTGATGGAATAGAATTGTAACATTGTTCCTTTAAGAAAACAAAATTACACAATTAGCTTCTGGTACCAGGCCAAGAAATAATAATAATAATAATACATGTAATATACAGCTTTTATATAACACTTTTAAAATATCTCTACGGGCAGCTGCTAATTATTATGTTGCCATCAGGAAATCTTCACAATCAGTTCACTTCAAAGCGGTGCAACCGTCAATTGTGCAACCTCAATCCACACTTTGATTTTAATATTCCCCATAACAACTCCCCAATATTACTCAGGTCAATGAAGTAATTGACATTAAAATGTCTTACCCAAGGAAATAACCTGTTGGTCTTTGCGGGGCTCGAACTCGGGACTTACTGATTTGGAGTCATGTGGCAGTGCTGTTCGAATATATTCGGCATTACAATTCTTCAGATGATGTAAATGAATATCCAGAGTGCAAGGCCAATTGTTTACAAATGCAAACGTACCCTGCAATTGGTGGTCACGTGACTGATTCGAGTCCGAGGAATTCTGACAGAGACTTAAGACCAACATTTAAGACATTTCACATCTTCCATGCTTAGCACCAATCATTCTAATGCAGGATCAATTTCTAAATGTTTTCATTTGTACCACTTTCTTTCTAGGTCTTCATTGCATCTAAAACTAAGTATTAGGCCATTGAAAACTACCCAAACCAGGGCATTAGGACTGCTTGATTAATTATGAGGTAGAGATGCTGATAGGATGCACATATTACTATCAGTGGCATTTTTTAATTCCACAGCAAATACTCTCATACATACAGTTACCATGTACTGACTGGAAAGCAACTCTGTGGTAACATGGCACAAAGCTGCTGTCTACAAATCCATGTACATGTGCTGCCTTGAATCCTTTGTAATGACAAGCAACAAATACCACTATAATGACATAACAGTGTCATTTTATTACACCTACATAGTCTGTGCCTATATATTGTGCATTTGTCTTCTGTTCTTACCTCATCAACTTCAGGTAATTGGCCATCAGATTTCTCCTCTTCCATGATGTCATTCTGAAATAGAACAATGTAAACTTGACATTTTGAGAAAAAATTGAGACAGTTAAATTTTTCACGATTTCTACCAATTTTTTTCTGCTCCTCTCTTTTGCTTTGCTTTCTTTTTTTACCCCTTCCCTTTTTTTTGTCTTTTTATTTTTTCGGAAAATCCTTTAGGGGTCATTTGCCCCCTGCCCCCCCCCCCCCCCCTGTGGCGTCGTCCCTGTTCAGAGGTATAGTAAAACAATACAACACGGTTTATTTTAAATTGTTTTTATTGAAAATTCCTGATCCCTTGTTGTTGGATGAGTGTGACAACTTTCCTCTGTTTCACGTACATCAGGAAGTAGTCACACTCATCTATTAATGAGGGATCAGGAACAAAATTTTACCACTTCCCTTGTATACTACATAATTTGAGTCTGTGGAAGCTCTGGTCACATCAGACAGTTTCACATGATAATGGTTTGTCCTTCAAACAGATAATACTTTGCCAAATTTTGGTGTGGATGTGTCACAAGATCTCACAAAAGCAGGGGCACAGGAGTGGATTTGAATTTCTCACAGAATGGGTTTCAAAAACTAAATTCTATTTTTATTTACTTCATTTTAATTATCTGGAATTGATATGTCACACAACCCTCTCTACATATATATATTACAAAAGCCCAGACACTTAGGAGAGATACAGTTTTAGGAGTTAATTGTACATTGTACTGGAATAAAATTGCAACAAACAAGGAAAACTGTGGTCTGTGGAACGGGACTGACAATGGGTCTGCAGAACATACACAGAGTGCCAGATGAATATAGAAAGTGCCCTCCTGTACCTAGGTAGTCAAAATATCTTGATTCTACTGCCCTGAAACAATTTAGTAGCAAAATTTTATGTTCCTATCCAGTTATTCCTTCACAAGTTTCAACCCGTTCACAGTAACAATGTAAACACACCTTACTTAACCCTTGTAAGACTACTGCCTTAACAAAATAAGAAAAACATATCCATTTACCTTCAAATGTTCATCAGTCTGCATATTTTGGTTGAGTTGGACATCCATCTCAGTATTTGGAAGCTCCTTGCAAGTCGTCATACCATTAATTGCTTGATTAGAACTAAATTGGTTACTACCCAATGCACCAGGATTTTCTTGTTGCGATGTGGCAGGCACTTCCACATAGTGAGCCACAGCTGACATCTTATAAGGTCCAGATGGATTGGGAGGCTGTTCTTGACCACTTACACGTGATTCATCATCCATCATTTCTATATTACATCTGGTTGGTGTGAATGATTTGTTCTGACAAACATCGTAGAATTGTACTCCATGCAGCTCACTTACTGGTAGATCACTACACAGGAAATCTTGTTGTCCAAGTGACATTTCATGAGGAGGTGAGCTTGCATTCTCTGCACTCTCTTGGATGTAATAGAATGAAGAGTTTAACTCCTGAAAATAAAGAAATCAAATATGTACAATTATATGTGCTCATTTCCCACAAGGAAAGCATATGTGATACGTTGACCTGATACGTTCTGTCAAAATGTACATCTTGATGGCACAACATGTATTTCCTTTGGTATTTCACAAACATTTACCATGATTACAGTATTGATGTCTACATTCATCAGGGTTGGTAGAATGATTCCTTTAGACTAAATAAAATCCCACTTATATTTTAACATTTTAGCAAATGCTGTTGCCTTTATCGACACTGAGATGAGACTGGCACTGCTTGACGTCTCTTTGGGACAATGTTGGTAAATGTGATTTAGAAAATATTGTCTAAGACAGAAGAAGACAGAATCACCACCATAAATAGGGTCAAAGGACAACACCAACATCATTAAGAGATATCAAGCAGCGTCATGTCTCATCCGGGGTCTCATCACAGTGTTGATAGAGGCAACAACATTTGCCAGAATGTTCATGAAAGTGAAATTTTATTCTGGATTATTCTAAGAAACCATATAACCATGATTACAACAATTGAACAACTGTCATTCAGGTAGAAGAAAAATCAGAATTACTGATTCCTTGATGTTACAGTAAATCATTAACCCTAACTTCCAAATGCTTAAAAAACTTTCGTCAGAATATGTCAAACAAAAATTCAAACCCCGACCTCTCGCATCGCGATCCCTGTCTGAGACGTATTTGGACTTATGCGAATTTCTTGATTTTTGCTTGTTGGGTATTGTTGGACTGAGGCAAGTTAGGGTTAATTATCTAACTTAACATCTTAGCCTCGTCAGTCTTTCAAAAAGATACCTACACAAACATGTATGGTACAGAGGTACTTGTTAGATCAACTTCATTCTTTCTGTTTACCTTACTAACATCAGGAAGTTTACCATCAGATTTCTGCTCTTCTTCGATGTCATCCTGTGAAATTAAGCAACGAGATATCTTCATCATAAACAAGAAAAATTGTTCATTTAGGATTATTCAAACATATTAGATGCTCAGATAGGGAGCTCAAGGAGTTGCTGAGGACACTGGAAACTCTTTCTTTGTGCGACCCTCAAGATCCATTTTTTACAACATCTGCTTCTCTAGACTCCCTGTTCAAGCACATTCTTCAGTTCAAAGGCCTTTTTTTAAAATTAGTTCTCAAGACCCCCATTCCAAGCAATATTTTTGAAATAGGAGCTCAAATTTATCCAAAACAATAGCTCTCAATGGTCAATTTCAGGGTCACTTTAGTTCTCTAGATCCTCTTTTCAGAGTAAATCATCAGTTCTTTAAATCCCATGTTTGGAAATCAGGGACGTACACCCCTACCAAAACCAAAGTTGGGTGCCACCCACCCACCCCGGATGGAGGCGGTCCACAAAAAAAAGCTTGATACAAGACTGAACAAAGACAAAGAATTTGAATTGGGTCCTATCTGGGATGCAAATTAGGTACTTCATTAGTATGTTTTGCGCTCAAATTGTATCTGGCACAAGTTCAGCCCAGCCCCATCACACCTGTAGGCCTTGGGCCTCGTCCCCTTTTCAATCATGGTGCTTCATTGAATCATTTCCCTAGTAGCATCCAGAATGGACACCAGGGTTGGCTTCCTGTTGATCTTTAATATGTCATACCAGTTGCGTCTAGTATACAGGACCTTCACAGTCAACTACATACACTGATTTTACCAATAATACTTCACCCTGCTGACAAACCATGCAAGCTAGCACTTTACATTCGCGAAGGAAGAGAAAATACGGAAGAAAAACTCAGCTCTACAAAGTAAAAATGGAGTATGTGCATATCAGATGAGGTACAAGATACTTTTTTTTACCAAAGAACAGATGATTAATATTTAAAGAATAAAAGATAAGATTTTTTGTTTTGCCTGTCATCTAGTACATTATTTTGAGTAATGGGTGCCCCTGCAGGGGGTGCCCATTACGAAAAAATAATGTACGCCCATCCATTATGAGACGATAGATGACAGGCAAAACAATAAATCGCCATCTTTTATTCTCATTCTTGGTCACAAATTAGAGTTAAAAACGATGTAAATTATTGCCAAAAAATATAAACATTATCATTGGAAAAAACGTACACCCCTATTCAAACATGAAATATTCCTAATCCTAACCCAGTGAAGCTGTTCGCGCCGTATGTGTGCGTATACCTGCATCGCGCCGCGATTTTGAACACGCGGCTCAACTGCGTTTCACGCTGAACTCACTGTCATCTATCGTCTCATAATGGATGGCCAAAATTCCTTATTAGGAAGTGAAATCGCACTCGGTGACTAAGAATATTTCATAATTAATGGCTGTATCTATGATACTGATTATGGACTAGATAACATCTTGATATGGGTTGGACTGAAATGAAATTTGAATTAATTAGGAAGTTCCTGCAATGTTTTAAAATTGCATGGTACTGTGTTTTAACTTCAAGCTGCAGAGCTGTACTTACATCTATAGAGCTGTGGCTAAGGTCTGCAAAAGGAAGAGCCTGAGGGCTGTCAGATCTATCTTGCTTGCTGTCCATATCCATGTTAATTGTTTATCTCAAGAATTGCACTGTAGGCGTATAGAAAAACATGAAAAACATGATTTTAACATGTAATGTTATGAATTACTTGGCTTTCAATACTCTAGCAAGTGTCATCTTTAGTGACTGTCACAGGACTGAGATAATTTTCTCGGGGTCGGGGGAAAGTGTACATTCGGTCCGGGAAACGCAAAAGGTCATTCGGGGTAAAAAATAAAATAGAGCAACAATCATTTTTTCGTAATCGGTTTTAGCTTAAGTCATGTAACCCTTGTTTTACTCCATTTTAATGACTTGAAACTCGTGGAAAGATATCAATCTTGATCGGGAAATCATGAAAAACTGCCGGTCCGGGTAGGTCCAGTCTAGGAAAAATCCTTGCGGGTCGGGGTCGGTCGGGGCAAGTAAATTTTTATTGGGTCGGGAAATAAATTGTCGGGGAACGACAGGGTCGGGGTGAGAAAAAACCTGCCCCGCAGGGCGTTAAGACGGGCCCTAGGCCTTGACCCCACCCGTAGGGGCTCCCTCGCATTGAGTGGCACTTCATGATCAGTATTTTTAATGAAATGGCACCTCACCTAAATTTGTTGAGAAGGCCTGCTCTAGGGATTAATTTTAGGCATTATATTTACACAACATTATACCCATGACTACTGCTGGGCGAAACATTAATGCTGGGTGAAACAAGACACTAATACACCGCCGATAACGGTATATTGACATCAAAGATGCTGACCTATGCAGCATCTAAAATGTATAAATGAGGCTGATATTCTAGAACGATCGGAGATAAGTCTAAAAATTTATTTTTTTTGGTGCCATTAAATTATAGGTCCATAAATATTTCTCCAGGCTTAAAAGATGATGAATGTTGTTCCAAAAACACATCATTAATGAGTGCAAAATTCAAAAATTGTTCCTAATTTCTTTTTTAAACACTGTTAATCTTAAGTCTTCTTTAAAGGTGTAGGTTCCTATCTGAGCATGTGTGTTATTTACTTTTAACTGATTGACCGTGACCTCTGAAATGCATATTGTGAAATTTCAACCTCAGCCTAGTCCATCCAGAAGTACCACGGGCAGCAGGCAGGCACAGACAAACGAGAGCGTACGCCCTCGCTGCCCGTGGTCCTTCTAGACGGACTACCTAAGCCTGCTTCTCGTTTTCTCTTGAGAGGCAATAGAAAGTATATGCAACCCAGGGATGAGGCTGTTATGTAAATACAAAACTTGAAAAGAAATAAAAAAAATAGGTATACCAAATAATTTTACATTTCATGCTATATCTCGACACTATAAAGAATTTGGAGGTGAAATTTTTGATTTAAAATCAGAAAAATATGGGCTTTCATATGGCATCAAAAAAAAATACAACTTCCAGTTGAGCCCAGGGGGGTGAGAATGTGATCGGAACCTACACCATTAAAATAGCATCCGATTTAATGATATTGTGTATACTATACTCTAAATAAACTTTGAAAATAAATAGAGCTCTGGCCGAAAAACATGTTACATGCGTTTGAATTGGCAGTACGATTGCGTGCCTTTGAATTTAATGATATTATGGGCAACAGTGATCATCCCAAGCTAGCTGAAGACTCTAGACAGCAGTGTGAAGGACTTGTAACTTTTGATGAGTGTAAAGAGGCTTTAAAATTGATGCCAAACAACAAATCTCCCGGCACAGATG
>JXSR01S011480.1:20989-35586 GCA_000969725.1 Ophiothrix spiculata
CACGTAAAGCCGTGGGTCCCCTGTACGAATAGACTCCTTCATGGGGTATGCATGTTATGCAAGTACTTGTATCATTGATTGATTGATTGATCCATAGAGATTTTAAAAAAAAGGGGGGGGGGCATTGAGGTAACAAAGTTCAAACTCAAAATGGTTCTTAAACAGCAATGAAATTGTAAAAAAAATTTCTGTGTGCAAAAAATAGATAAAATTTTGTTTAAAATGTCAAATTTGGCAAAATGTCATGGAAGGGGGGTCATTGGGCATCTGAAATAAGGAGGTCATTGAGTATTTGATGGAAAACCAAAATAAAAAGTGGGTCATTGAGTACAGGCCAGTTCAAAATAGGGGATGTATCCCGAGGCACATCCTGCACAACCATAATGTAAGTGCCCCCCCCCCCTTTGGTAATTTGTTATACAGCAATTATAAATCTGCTGACTGGTTGCCATATCATAGACAGGAAGTAGTCCAAGTCATATGCAACCTCATGATTTGGCACGGCGATGTCCTTAAAGTCTAGTGGTATATCATTATTGCAGTATAAGATAAATATAGTTTTGTTATGATATAATTAGAGTGACAAAACAACTGTCTGTAGTTAAGTTTAGTTTAGAAGTCATGAGAGTGAAGTAGAGAACATCCGTCCATAAGTTTGTTAGCCACTAGTGTGAATTGGAGAATAACCTTCTAATAATTTTGTCGAGTTTGGAAGCAGTTGGGAATAACCATCTATAGACTTTAAAAATTTGCAAGATATTGGTGTGAATTAGTTCATTAGAATGGCTACTTGTGTTGAACAACAAGATTCTGTTTGTGTCTCATGTGTTGAGAGTCAGAAGAAATGGTGAGATATACCTCTTGTTTGTATACTTAACCTTTAGTTGACAAGGCGTCAAATTAATTCAATGTTTTATTATTTTGAAAGTAGATCATATTAGTGCTTCTAGTAAATATTTTGGCCAGTTCCAAACTCATTGAGTTCTTTAAATTTGGTGTAAACCATGTGAAAAAAGTGAAAACTGATCAGCAATTTTTCCAAAATTCAGAAAAATATTGGAGTGCTGTTATTGAGGATTGAGCACCACAAGACTGTATTTGTATCAACGAACCTGATGTGTTAAGACCAGATTGTTCTTTCCAGATGAATGATCTATCTCCTCAGGATATCTGCAAGTCAAAAATGGCGGATTTTCACCTGGATTCGAACCCACAACCTCCCGCTTCCCGATTCAATTATCACTATGTTAAGCCACTGAACAGGCGCTGCCATGGTAGCGATTTCGTGATCATAGCTCGGGTGTATGACGAATTTCTATACTTTGTGGAATGGGATATTGTGAGATTCAGTGTAGGGTTAATGAAACAACTTTGTTTGTGAATTATTTCAGGCTGGTAGGATGTCCTCCATTTTGGCATCGTCGTCAGGTCATCATGTTACGGCATATCATGGAGGGGAACTACACATTTGGTCCAGAATGGGATGATATATCAGACTCACCCAAGGACTTGGTAAGTGAATTGAATAGGAAGGGACAGATACATTGGCATATTTTATTGCAAAGAAAATTGTCGATTGTCGTTAAAGTATTAGAAATGCAGATCTATCTGTTCATCTTAGTATTAATTATAGCGTTCATTATTATATCTTATCCTAATCAATAGTATTTATTTAAGGTGTAGATATTTTTGGACTTCTCTCAGAGACAAAGAAGGTAGACACCAGACTTCCTATACTGTCATTATCGGCCAAGAGGCTCAATTTTTTTTAAAGTCATTAACAGTAAATCGAATACATATCTTACATAGCAGATTTTTTTAAATGTGAAAAGCCTATTTTCCATTTTTATTAATTACAACATTATTTTTGATATAGTGTATTGATTGTGCAAAAGAATCTTTAAGTATTGCGATTGACACACTCCATGTCACTCGTATTCGATGGCCATTAGCCTGTAGCCTGAGTCTTGCAATTTTCTAATGCGATAGTTTTGTCTTTCATCTCCAGATCTCCAAGTTACTTGTAGTCAACCCAGAGGAGAGGCTGACAGTAACTGAAACACTGCAGCACAGATTCTTTGATGTAGGAACAGAAACAGAAACTCCTGAGGAAAAAGAAGCAGACCCCAAAAGAAGATTTAAGGTATAACAAACCCTGTTTAATTTGCACAATGTATGATAAATGTATTTGTTTAGCATTTAAGTCGGTAATTGATTCAAACACTTATCTTTAACTAGTAGAATAATCTAGGTGTGATTTATGAAAAGTTCTTGCCATGTAACTCAGCTACTGAAACTATAAACATATAATTAATAAAAATGCATTTCTAGGACCTTTCAAAAAGCAATTTTTTGCCTTGAAACCATTTGAAACAGTCAACCCTTGTACCTTCACATACTTTTTGGCCCAAATATTTCTGGAAAGCCAAACTAAAATTTATTTTTGGAAAAAGTTTGGATTATTTTGCTTTATAGAATCTTGAAACAAATGTCCATGCAGGGGCATTTTTTTCCCATTTTTTTTTTGATTTTGTTGTTAATTTTTGAGTAAACTCATTTGTTTCTAATTGTTTAAGAAGAAAAGTAGTTAAAAGTTACTTTTGCAAATTTTAGTTCATTCTAGGAAAAATGCATTTCAGGCCTGACATAGTAGATTTTGGTCAAATTGGCACAATTTGGTCCAAAACTAACATCCCTATCTCAATCAACAGGAAAATCTGCTCCTAGAAATGTATCAATTATACATGGATTTAATTTACCTTTGGCATTGCTGAGTTACAGAGCAAAAACTTTTCCATGATGGGTTGACACCAGCCTTAATCTAATTTTAACCGTATAAATCTAACAAAAATATTCCCTTATACCTAATAACCCTAATCTTGTTAATAACTCTAGCACAAACTGTTTCGCATTATTTTTTTTCTGAAACATACATTGCTTTCATTTTCATTCTAACTTGAAAATACAATGAAATATAATAGCCTATTAACAGCATATGCTAATTAGAAATTTATATCAAAAGGGCAACATTCCCCAGGTTAGCAACAAAAAGATTGCTCATGATTTAAATTTTGTATAAAGTGAATTTAATTTGTCACAACTAAGTCCCAGTAATTAACTTGCATGTAACAAATTGTAATATGCTTATTAATAATGCGCTGTTATTTGTTTCTCCGGTCCCTGGGTTACCCATGCAGCAGCATGTGATGGTTCTGGTAGTGCAGGGAATTTGTGTGGTGCTGGTGGGGAATATGTACGGGGTTAAAACAGTGGCCTGATATGATCAATTGGTCCAGGAATTGAGCTGAGATTTAAACGGTATGTCTTGTGATTTTGGGCAGGGACTTTCGGTGACTATGCACATGACATACTTGCCAACTGTTCCTATTTAAGAGGAACGGTTCTGTTTTTGGCATAAGAAAAAGGTAATTTTTACCAATCTGTTCCTCTTTTTGTAAAACTCACCCTATAGTAAAGTATAGGAAAATGTGAAATGTTCCTCTTTTTGGACAAAAATGTGCCAATTTGTTCCTCTTTCCAGTTTCCAAATGTTGGCAAGTATGACATGAAGATGCCCTGTCCTGCGGTGAAGTCATTGGATATTGAAAGGGAATTTACCAGCTTAAATGGATCAAGCAGGGATAGTTCCTGCTGGTGCTGGGTACCCATAGGTCAGAGTAACAACTCACAGGCACATGATTATGAACATCCAATTTGCTGTCAAAGTGAATACAGCACAGAGATGTAAATAATGCAAGTTATTTATTTATGGTGGACACAGCACCTAATTGTATATGTAGCACTTGTAAATAACTATACAATCAAGGTTTGATATTGTCTTTAATGTTTACACTCTTGATAAAATATTTAGATCTGCAATGATTTTGCATCATTTTATAGCAATACTGTTATCTTTTGCAATGCAAAAACGTAGAAGCTGTGTGTTTTTATTTGATTTATATTAATTTAAGTGTGCATGATTTCTTATTTTGCAAACAGTTTTATTTATGATTTAATAAGTTTGTTTTAATTTACTTTATCATATTTCTAAAATACTACAAACAAGAACTGAGTTTATGGTTTTGTTTTGTTAATGTTTTTAAAAAACTTAGTGTAGATTTTTACTTTGCATGACTCTGCTTTTCTCATTCTCCAAATACAGACAGAACCCGAAATAGCCGAACCTGAAATCCCCCAAGAACCCGAAGCAAAAAAAGGCTCAGGAAAATTTGCGGTTGGTATTGTAATGTGTACATGCAATGCTATGTTAGCATCACATGCGAATCATGAAATTGTGACCCAGTTTGGCTGTCATGATAGTACATGCTGTTTGAAACCCATAAACCCCTATACTGTTATAGTAGAATATGCAAAAGCTTGCAATGATATGTTATGAACACACACCACTAAATAGATCACCTATTCAATCCTATACAAATAGCCTCCAGGTCTTGCTGAATTTCTTGACTAACCAACTGGCTGCTGCAACTAGTATATATCATAACCATGTTAATTTTTTGCTAAAGCCTTAAAGTAAGATCAGGCTAAAATTGCTAAGTATGTATTTGCCTCAAACTTAGCTTTCTGGTTTCTCTTCACAAACAAAATATGTTATGACAGGACGGGTAACATTAGAGAAATGCTTAATCATTACGATATGCAATGTACCATAGATCACTATTTAAACAATACTTTACCAAAGAAAACCCACTATGTAAGTTTGGCTCATGTTTTGATCCTATTGATCTACAGCAGGCAACCCCTGCATATTTTCATGTATTGCCTAGCTTGACATATCCTCACTGATTCCTTTATTTAGTGGTGTGAATCTTCAGTCCATCATGATATCATGACCCACTTTTGTTGTCATGATAGCCCATGCTGCTTTGAACTCCTGTCCTGTATTGTAGTTTATACAATGATAACGTTATCAATGTGATAGATGAGCAAAATTTATTCTTTCCCTTAAAGAAGTCTACATTGGAGACTGAGCTTTCAATACTCTAGTGCAGGCCTTCTCAAATGGCGACAAAAACTTGGGCCTTTGATTGTCCCTGGAATGCAGAAAAATGTAGGAAAAGGCCCGTCAGCATGTATTTTCTGCATTGGTTTTGGCCTTAAGAGTCCCGCTAATAAATATAATTGATCCCCCAGTTGGATATATTATCCTCTTTAGGAGCTTTTGATGACACTTTCAAGACCAGCATTCCTGCACTAGAGTAACAATAGCTTAGTTTCACCCATTATCAACACTTTGGAATCAAGACATCATGGCCATACTGTAGCTCATGTAATGATACATTTATCTTATCAGTACATTTCGATGGGGGGTGGGGGGGTAACTGGGTATCTGACCGGGTAACCACCTGCAAAAAAAAAAAAACTTCTTAACAGTGTTCAAATGGTGTACAATTACATTTTACCTATGATTTCTTGTAATAATTATTTCGTCACATTTGGGCACAGTCTCAGATAGGGCATTCATTTGCACAGGTATGGTCTCGAATAGGGTATCTATTCCAACAGAAATGATCGATTTATGGTCTCAGATAGGGTATCATTTAACTCAATGTTGCCAATTTTTGGTCTCACATAGGGTCACCTTCGGAACCTGCGGAACTCGGGTGGTTACCCAGAAACAAATATCAGTTACCCGGATTTTGATCATGAAAGTAGCCCTTTTGCCTGGCGTAATAAACTGTTTGAAGCTCTCTAGCACATGCATGCAAATGGTTATCATGTCTATACCAATTTACATTTTGTATCAGTTTGAGCTCCTACACATTCCTTACTTAGAGAATAAAAGATTAGATTTATTGTTTTGCAGGGGGTGCCCATTACGAGAAAATAATGTACGCCCATCCATTATGAGACAGTAGATGACAGGCAAAACAATAAATCGCCATCTTTTATTCTCATTCTTAGTCACAAATTTGAGTCATTTATAAACCAAAAACGATGTAAATTATTGCCAAAAACTATAAACATTATCATTGGAAAAACGTACACCCCTATTCAAACATGAAATATTCCAAACCCAGTAAAGCTGTTCGCGCCGGATGTGTGCATATACCTGCATCGCGCCGTGATTTTGAACGCGCGGCTCCACTGTGTTTCACGCTGAACGCACTGTCATCTATCGTCTCATAATGGATGGCCAAAATTCCTTATTAGGAAGTAAAATCGCACTCAGTGACTAAGAATGTTTCATAATGGATGGGCAAAAGGAAGTAGAATTACACCCAGTGACTAAGAATTGACATCTAATCTTGTTTGCATTACCAACCCAAATATATCATATATTTGTTAGTATTTGAATCAAACTGTTGATCGGCACTGATTATTGTGAATGATACAAAGTTTTCATGCTTAAATATAGTAGATCTATGACAGATGTTACAGATGCAAGTTGTGCATTTGAAATGAATATTTACTCCAAATATTGCATGATTACAGGCCTACACTGAATCAGCATGTTGTACCAGCACTGAAAACCTGACAATATTGCATGATCTGTCAGCTGCTTATAGTGATGACGAAAATGAAGTAGGCATGGTAGAGATAGGATTGGAGTGATTGCTGTGATATTCAGGGTCGAGATAAATTTGTTAATTACAAAGTATGATAATTTGTGTGTTTTCAAAGGATGAGTCACTGATATGTAGCATAACCTGATAAATGACTTTGATGTGCATGTGACGATTGTTTACTGCAATAGGAAGAATCTTTAATGAGTCCTCAAAATTACCTTCGAGGAACCAATTTCACAAACATTTAGAGATGATCGCTAAGTCCTGTTATGATCGCTAACTCAAAAATGAAGGTTACTCTCTATTTAGCGATCATTTTTTGGAGTTAGGAGCCGCTTCAAAACTCAACGCCGGTTCTGGGCGGTTGGCTATTGTTTATTCCAGTCGAACCGGCATGCAACGGTGTTAGTGACCATCTCTAAATGTTAGTGAAATCAGCCCCTGTTCTGATTAAGTTATACCAGCAGCGAAAGACTAAATTCATGTGAATTAACCACAGGGACCTGTCCAAAATTTTACTTGCTGTTTGTTTAAAAAATGAGATTGCATGAACAGGTGTGTATTTCACTAAACTTGAGTTTACAAAGCTTTGTAAATCAGCCAGAGGTGTTTAACCCTAACTGATCATGAAACTTTTCTCGTTTCTAGCCTATCTCCTCGAAAAGGGAAGGGTGGTGAAAAATGCGCATTTTCACCAGGATTCGAACCAGTGACCTCCCGTTTCCCGAGCGAGTGATACCCGTAGCAAGCCACCGCGGAGACGCTGCCCAGCCAGCGATTTGGTCCCTGCATATAACCCCTGTCTGTGACGTATCTGGACTTAGCGCATTTTCGGGATTTTCTAAAGTGAGATTTAGTGAGATCTGGATCAGTTAGGGTTATGTGATTTTTAATTAACCCTAACTGATCATGAAACTATTCTTGTTTCTAGCCTATCTCCTCGAAAAGGGAAGGGTGGTGAAAAATGCGCGTTTTCACCAGGATTCGAACCAGTGACCTCCCGTTTCCCGAGCGAGTGATACCCATAGCAAGCCACCGCGGCCCAGCCAGCGATTTGGTCCCTGCATATAACCCCCATCTGTGACGTATCTGGACTTAGCGCATTTTCAGGATTTTCTAAAGTGAGATTTAGTGAGATCTGGATCAGTTAGGGTTAAGTTTACATTTTTCATATGCGTAAGTGCACAAAGCTTTGTAAACGTTAGTGTTTTGCACCCTTGACTAACTTGAACATTTTTAGAACTAGCAGTATCATACTATCAATAATACACAGGTGATGTGCAACTAATGAAAATACAATGTCAAAGCACTTTAAATATTCATGTTCATTTCCTGTTTTGTGTGAGACAAAAATGCACAATCACTTTGGTGCACAAGGTGAACTCTTTGTTTTGGTCAACTGTCACATCATATCAAAAGTATAGTTTCTCTCAGAGTTGTTTTTCACTCATTCGAGGATTTTTTCTTTCCAACGCTTGTTGTTAAGGCCTTTTGCGTACTGATGCACTTATTTACGCACGTATTTGCAGAGCATGATTTGTTGAGTTCCGATTTTTTTTTTTGCTCGTGTTGTTGACGCATGCGTTAAGAGTGGCGTACACGACACGATTTGAAATGAAAAACAACTTTGAGAAATAGTATAGAGTAAAAACTATTTCTCATACAATGTAAACAAATACAGAGTGTAGGCCACCATCATATGATACTTATACAGAAAAAAAGAACATGATGCTATAGTTTACCTTTTTTGAGAAGTTTTTTATTGCTTTATTGTATGGAAATGATAATTTTATATGGGTTGACAAGATACAGAAGTTGTGCTTCCGGAATTACTTTAATTCTTTTTTCAGATTTCAAATTTAAATTGGAATTGTACTTTTTTACTTTATACATGTATAATCAAACATGGTACACATGTAATAAATAAAGGTTCAGTTGAAACTGGGTTGGTTTCAAACATAGTAAACAGGATTCAATATTTTCCTCAATACATCGATCAATGTCAAAGTCTCACTTTTAGCAGACATGTAGATGACCTTTTGATATGATGGGATATGTGTGGAATATATTGGCATATATATCCTAGCACAAAATTGAGTCACGTGTATGGACTTCACACTTGATTTTAGCACTCTACTTTAACCTTAAAAAGTATTCATGAAACTCTTCACATGGGGATGGAAATCTTATTAAAATGCAGACAAATTAAAAATAAAATCCATATTCTAGAGGAAAGGACTAGATATAATTCTTTATTTTTGTATGTATTTTCATTAAGAATTCTTATCATTGTGTAATATTTTTTTACCATGGTGTAAAATGTTCCATTCTGAATGAAAATTTTCATTCTAAATTTTTAACACCATACAAAATGTATGAAGTGGAGACCTTTTTTTTCTATCAGCTATATCTTCATTGTAATCTAATCTCTCCTTGAGATGATGGTTAAGTTTTGCACAATGGTAAAAATTGTACACCATGGAAAAAAAACTTGAACGGAAAATTTTCATTCAGAATAATTTTACACATTTGATTGTGGATTATTCTTGGACTCTGTCATGTTGAAATATTAATATATAGATACCTTTCACCATTACGCTGAATGAGGGGGTTGAGAGAACCCGCAAGCTACGTTACTGCAATCCCAAGAGGTATCTATATATTACTATAACATTTTACACCATAGTAAAAATTGTACATCACAGTAAAAATTGTACACCACAAGAAGAATTCTGAATGAAAATGTCTATAAACTAAAACATGATCAAGTATATCAACTTCTAGCCAGTTTCAAGTCTCACCTGGTTTAGAACCTGAGCTACATGCATGTATGGCAAAATCACTAACATGTTTAAATAAATCTCATTCTATTCTAGATTCAGTAAGGATCAGCTAATCTACAAATTTGGTTTGCCTCTTGTTTTCCTTCCACATTGGTTATGTACAAATAATACTACATACTTACCTATATTTTCTCCTTGCCATTTCAGACTGCAGTTTTAACAGTACAAGGTCTACACAGACTGCAACATTACAGCGGGCACCGGCCAGTCCGCTTAGAAGCAGCTCGACAAAACCCATATCAGTACAAACCCATCAGGAAAGTGTTGGACAGTCTAGCATTTGGAATATACGGACATTGGGTCAAGAAAGGCGAAGGACAGAATAGAGCTGCCTTGTTTCAAAACACACCTAAAGTTGAAATCAAACAAACTCATGTGACCCAGTTGGAAGGCCATGCTGAGCATGGACAAGATGATTGTGCTTTTGAACTTGATCCATTTGTTTTGTCAGCTGCAATGGGAAGGCGGAGAGGGAATATGGGTGATAGTAGTAGAGGTCCTGAAGAAGGTCCATCGATTACGGTAGAAAAGGTGGATTGGTATTAGGCGTGAAACCATGATGGACAGTATTCCATTTCAAGTTGAAACTCTCAAGCATATGCTGTGGACTATATATTGTCATGTGAGTGCAGGAAAGTCATATCTGCAGTAGCTGCCATTTTTCATGAATTTGCATTGTACACTGTAGAATGTCCAATCTAGGGTCAGTGAATCTTCAAATGATTCTTCATGTTACATTGTTGTCTGAAGGGTCATTTCAAGATCCACTGACATTGGAAAGAAATTTAAAGGGTTTTCCACATTCTAGTGATAAGGTATTAAATGAATCTTAACATGTGGCAGCCATTGCAGATACAACTTACTTGTACTCGCATGACGAATCAGTGATGCAGAGAGAGAGAGAGAGGTGCTAATATTCTGGCTCGGATGTGTTGTGTGGTGACATTTTTTATTCCAAATATTTCAGGAGAGTTTGTTGATTTTATGAAATGTGTCATTCTGCACAAAGTTTCTTGCTTTAGATGTAGTTCATCAAATTTTGTAGGTTGAAATTTTGCTATTTGTGGGATTTTAATTGGCTTCATTTGTTGCTGAGGTCTATGTGTATGAGGGATTTATGAAAGGAGATTCCAAACCCGTACCACCCCTCATTTAGCATTAAACCACCATGGAACTCGCATTAGGGTAATAGATGGAAGCGGACCTACGTCATACACAGCACAATGAATGATCTAAAAATAACTTGTATTTGACTTAGTGCTCAGTGAAAACAGTCCATACTTTAGGCAGGCATCTCTTCATTTTCTTTCTCTTTACGTGAGATGGCAATCTATGAAATGATGAGTTTGTCATCTTCTTGTGGTTTGAATACCAGACATCTCAAATGATTTTGGCATCTAAATATAATGAAAATTTGCTAAAATCAATCTTGGCTGGATCTATAGAGTTGCATGAGAGGTTGATATTTGTTTCACCAATTACCCCCAATTCATTCTCAGTGGTGGTTTAAATTGGTAGCAAAGTTTTGAATCTCCTACATTTTAAAATCTGTGAATGTACAGAATAACTGATACTAAAGTCGCAGATTAGTCGGCCAAACTTGTACGCTAAAGCAGGTAAAGCCCATGTAAGTTTTATGATTTAACAGCAATATCAAAGTTAATACTCATGTGGGTTTTTCTTGCTATGGCATGTCAGCTTGGCCTACTATTCTTTCTATTTGTGACTTTGCATTAGCCACAAGCAGTGGAGATTTAAACTTTGTAAACATGATTATTGATGCAAACTATAAGGGAAATATTCTGTGTTGTTTTTAATAGTGGAGAGAAATTGGTCACAATTTGCTGCAGATGATGCATTTAATACCTTTATGCTACGAATATAGGTAACCGTAAACCCAAGTGTTAATAATTGGGAGCTGTAATGTGTAGGCTTAAAATATTTACAGCTTGCATTATATATTCAACATTGAAAAGTAGTTGACTGTATTCAGACAATTTAATTGAAATGATCCTAGGTACTGGGTACTACAGTGAAACCTCATCATAACACAAATCTAAACAATATCTGATATGAAGAAGTGATTTTCTTTATCTTTAATCAAATTTTATTGTACTTAATTATTGTTTTTTAAACTCCTGATACACATGAAATTTGGATATATAAGAATTACCTGGCCCATCCAGCAACTGCTTTATAATGAAATAATGAATTCCACAGTTGCTCTGTCCATTTTTACAAGTTGTTTAATTTACAAAAACAGCAATTCATCAAAAACATTTCAAGATTATTTCACCAAAAACCTTTTGATGCACATGCAATACTCTATTGCTTGTAATAACCTACACGCAAAGTTATTAATCATGAGTGCAAGAAAGTCATATCTGCAATAGCTGATTGCACACTTTGAAATGTCCAGTCTTTGGTCAGTGGCTCTTGAAACGTTGACACCTGAAGAACCATATGTGACCCATTATATTGAAAGGTACCTTAATACCGGCATAGTAAATTACGAGATACGGGCCATTGAAGCTGAGCATAGTCAAAAATCACATCCAAGGTCAAATTTCTAATTTCATCAGAAACGTTACCTTTGAAGTGTACTCTATCATACTAATCAGGCTCCAACATCCAAAACATAAGATTAATTTGTTAAAAAACAAGATAAAAATCCTTTCTCCATTCAAGTTTTACCAGTACAGAAACTTTAAACTTGGTTTTCTCAGAACTATAGTTTTCTGAATCAGCTTGATGCCTTTTACCAATTTGAATGTAACTTTGCAATGGAACATCCAATAACTAAAAACTTAATGCTGAAAATATAATCTTTCAGATGAGACCAAAAAAATCAATTTTCATTTTGGGACCCTTAAGGTACCTTTCGATATGACGGGTCACAAATACTTAACATTGTTTAAATTACAAAAACACTAATTCATCAAAAACATTACAAGATTATTTCACCAAAACCATTTGATGCACATGCAATAATTTATTGCTTGTAATAACCTACATGCTAAGAGTTATTAATCATATGAGTGCGAGAAAGTCATATCTGCAATAGCTGTCATTTTTTATCAGTTTAAATTGAAACGTTGCCACTGACATTTGACAGGGATTTTTCGCTTTCTTGTTGCAAGGTGCTAGATAAATATAACGTAAGGCAGCCATTGCAGATACGACTTTCTTGCACTCACGTGACAAATTTTGTTTTCTCAACAGCTATTTCTGTCCAATAAAGACAGAATGGAATGTGCACGCGCATATCAGGTTGCATGCAAAATACTTTCTTTTACCTTGGTAGATTTATGACAAAATGAGCAGACGATCAGGGAATATATCAAAGTGAAATTTTGCATTTCAGTCGGAAGGCCGGTTCATGTATTACCTTTGGCATTAAACATTTTCATATGACCTAACACAAAATTTAATGGTTTAATGTAAGTCTACATCACTGCATCTCAGTACGGGAAAGGTCGTAATTTATGTACTCTAAATATGGTACGTGAATTCACGTACAGTAATGAAAATCACGTACTATACAGTATATGAATTCAGGTACTCTAACTTTAAATTCAATTTCTTTAGCAATCTATGAATATCGGAGAACATTTTAAAGCATTTTTATGTTGAGTTGATCATATTCTACAAATTTACCTTTTAAATTTTAAATTCTATTTGTCATTTTTCTTTTTTTCAAATTTGGAAAAAATATCTGGCAGACAGAATTTTTAATTTCAGAGCTTAATTTATAGAATAGGTCCAATTCAGCATGAAAATGCTTTGAAATGTTCTCAGATATTCTTAATTCACATACTTAAAAGTATGTGAATTCATATACTGTATAGTATGTGATTTCCGACCTTTCCCGTACTGATTTACTTGCACAAGTTCTGCATTTTTAACTTCATTTAGCAATGTTAATCATTTAATTAAACACAATAAAACTGCTTAATATTTGTAAGTTAGACAGGTTCCTTAGTTTGTTAGTTAAATTTTGTTTTAGAAATACTAATGTGCAATTGATTTCCAAAGAAGTTATTTGTAAATGATGGGGAGTTCTTTTTTTACCAGTGCATGCAAAATTTGTTTGTTTTAGTTTTACTATATGAGGCTGCTGTGATTTCATAATCCTTTTTTTACTATCTTCACCAAAATTGCCTGCAAATCATTACTTTATTTCTTGAAGCAATATTATTTAGCAAAAATATCCCCTCATATCTAGGAATGTTTTAATGTTTTTTCTTTCTGGAAATAAGTCAACATAGAAATATGACATCAAACTGCAAGCTTAATATTCTGTCCCTTCACTCCTGTAGAACTGCAAAAGGGTCTCGCTATCGTGATTCTTCCTAAATTAGTGCCAATGAATTCTGCTTTTATATATGTAATGTGTATATATTGTTAACTTTTTATCGCACAAAGTAAACATTTCCAGAAAAGTGTTTAGCTAAACCATGGTTTAACTGAACTTCAACTGTCCAGGAATGATATGCACCATTGCAGCTTTCTAGTGGAACAGTTCATTGAGCCGTGCTGTTGAGGAGACCTAAAGCCGTGTTTTAGACTCCTTTCTGGAATACAGGCCTTCCGGCCTTGTAAGGCCCTGTCTGACACTATCATATTGACGTAACAACACACTCCAAATTTGAAAATTTAGGTCGAGATCATATATATATGTGTTTGTGTTCGTTATAAGAGAATATAGCATGTTTATTTCTTTTGCTCCAGAATACTTTTTCTGAAGGTCTCCACGTTTGGACAGAATAAATAAACCGGAAGTGCAGGAAAAGAATTGGTAAAAATTCATTTTAAACAGCCAGTCTGACCCTTGCTAAAAACTTTCGGACAGAAAGCTGCTTGCAACGGCTCGTAGACTGGTCTAAATCACCCAGTTGGGATTAAAATGAATAAAATAAACATAGATTGACGTCAAAGCTGTTGCCCGCTATAGTTGTCAAATTTTACCGAGCTACTGCAAACAAGTTTCCTGGAGCATAAGGCTGCGATCACATAGAACTATACTATTCGGGTATACATATAGCCATCAAATAGTGTATAGCGAATATTATATCATGATTACAGTGATTTGAGCCATGCAATAGCTTGTTCTATTGCACGGCATAAACCAAACATGTGTGATATCATGATATAAAACAAATATTGAATGCCTATGCACGTGCAATAGTATACAAAATATATCATTCGGTCAAATTTGGACTGA
>JXSR01S011481.1:1471-12045 GCA_000969725.1 Ophiothrix spiculata
GGTCGAGTTGATTTGGGCAATACGTACATTGAACAAATTCAAACTTCGGCCACTTTTTGACCATCAAACTCGTTTTTATGTTGATATAATGTTAAAATATGATGAAATCAATGCAAAAATGCAAGTTTTAAGAAAAACTTCCAATACGTACAAATTGAGTTTTGGAGCATTATATCACGTTTGAACTCGGTTTTTATGGCTGGAATCTTGTTTGAGGCATATGTTTTACATTTTCAAAGAAAAAATGGTCTCCTTATAATAGTGCCCTAGGCTCAATTAGCGCCCTCAACTCAATATCATGTTGAGATTGAACAAGGTTAAATTGGGTCGAAATGGTTATGGGGTCGAGTTGATTTGGGTTGAGTCAATAGAAAACAAGTTATGAGAACCGTTTTTCAAGTTCCGTTAGTGTGCCCCAATTTGCCAGATGAAAATCCGTTTTTCGTACGTATTGGGCCGAGAACCGGATATTTTGAGCCCAATACGTACATTGAACAAATTCAAATTTCGACTACTTTTTGGCTATTAAAATCGTTTTTATGTTGAGATAATGTTAAAATATGATGAAATCAATGCAAAAATGCGAGAACCTGATATTTTGCCCAAAATTTGACTTTTAAGATCAATACGTACATTTCACAAATTCAAATTTGGACCACTTTTTGACCATAAATCTCTTTTTTATGTTGATATAATGTTAATAAAATATGATGAAATCAATGCAAAAATGCAAGTTTTAAGAAATTTTCAAAATTTCAAGAAAATGTTAATTTGGGTCGAAATGGATATGGGGTCGAGTTGATTTAGACTGAGTCAATAGAAAACAAGTTATGAGAACTTTTTCTCAAATTCCGTTAGTGCGCCCCCATTTACTAGGTGAAAATCCGTTTTTCGTACGTATTGGGCCGAGAATCTGATATTTTTCCCCAAAATTGACTTTTGAGCTCAATACGTACATTGTACAAATTCAAATTTCGCCCTCTTTTTGACCATAAAACTCGTTTTTATGTTGATATAATGTTAAAATATGATGAAATCAATGCAAAAATGCAAGTATTAAGAAGTTTTCAAAATTTCAAGAAAATTTCAAAATTTCAAAAACTTAGATATTTTTCGGCTTTTCCCTATACCTTAAGCATTGTGGTAGATTTGGCCACCTCGGCCCAATACGTACAAATTGAGTTTTGGAGCATTACATCATTTTTGAACTCGTTTTTTTTGGCTGGAATCTTGTTTGAGGCATGTGTTTTACATTTTCAAAGAAAAAAAAATAGTCTGGAAAACCTGATATTTTGCCCCAAAATTGACTTTTGAGCCAAATACTTACATTTCGCAAATTCAAATTTTGACCACTTTTTGACCATAAAACTCGTTTTTATGTTGATATAATGTTAAAATATGATGAAATCAATGCAAAAATGCAAGTTTTAAAAATTTTCAAAAATTTCAAAACTTAGAAATTTTTCGGTTTTTTCCTATACCTTGAGCATTGTGGCAGATTTGTTATATTGGGTCGAATTGGTTAAGTGGTCGAACCAATTTAGGTTGAGTCAATGGAGAATTGTTTTGCAGAGGGAATGAGATAATTATTTTCAAGATATGGTGATACGCCCTCCTGTGACAGACTTTAAACATTTTTCGTACGTATTGGGCCGAGAACACAAAATTTTGCCAATAATATAAGATTTGAGCCCAATACGTACAAATTTGTACGTAATGGGTTTTCGTACGTATTGGGCCGTAACAATGGTCTAGTGCCCTCTGTCAGGCATAGGTTGAGGTTCTATGGTTCAGTGTTAAATACCAAAAGAGAAATTTTGAAGAAACTTTGTATGAAAAAAATGATGATTTTTGGTTCTCCACTGTAATTGGGGACTTTTTTTTGTAAGAAGTAGGCCTATATTGGATACCTGTGTAACTTGTTTAGAATAGCGTATTTAAGCATGGACAGTTGAAATGTACCTTTCACAGAAAACTGAATATTTTGGAGAGAGTACAGGGCAACGGTGACTTCGATCAAGTCTAAGAAGTTGCGTGTTTACCCAGTACTTGTAAACAAATAAGAAATATATAAATAGATCTGAGACGAGATTCTTGCGATTTAACGTCTTTGAAAGGAGTTCTTGAAAAGTAATCTTCAGAGCATTCATGGTAATACATTGAAAGCAGATCTCTATTTGCAATTATGCATACATTTGGTATCTTAAAAAACCTAGGTTTAAGAATTCTCATCCATGTCATTTGCATCAATTCCCGATAAATACGTCAATAATTATTCTTATTGTGAGGTATGTAAATAGTATTTATTTTAAATTGATACTTCAGGGGTTGCCATAATAATGTAATTTTTATCGTATCAATTTTTAATAACGCACACAGTGTTTAGTTCTTAAAATGTGAACTTGATTGCTTTTTTTCTTTATTTACTATGTTATTTTATGTTGTACCTCGGGTGGGTTAAAATCAGAAACCACTTTTACTAAAGTTGTGTTTGAATTTTGCCCATCGTGTGGGGTTTCGTATATCTAGATGGACTAGAAACCCATTTTCTATTTCCTTTTTCATCCAAAACGCATACATATTTTTATAGCATTAATTTAAATTTCCAGATAAACAGGAAAAAGAAAGAAATACTCAAATATTCATTATCAAAAATATTTTCCACTAATAACGCTGAACTCTTTAATTCTTTTCAATGTTTTATTTTTCGTAGCATAATTTGTAGAAATCGGTAGTAGGTCTGGGATGTTTAGAAACAGACCTGCACCAAAAACATATATTTAAAGAATTTCCGTTTTCACTTTATTGCAAATTGTATGTAATATGACCTTTCGTATACTTTGTTTTCAGTGTCAATATTTTCATTGCAGCCACTGCTTAGGTCCTATGCAAATGCGCTTATGATGAGCAATTTAATGTTTCAGTCTAAAAAAATATAATAAATGCTTGGGCGCGTTTATTTCTTGACGTGACCTGTCTGATAAGTTTGAACTTTCAACTCATATCACCACAAGGGGTAATGCAAATAACGGGGATGTGGATAAAAATATTTATGTTTGACTGCTAGAAATAAAAAAAAGTTCATTTTATTTCATTTGAAAATATTATCAATTATAAGCCCTTAAAATCATGTGGTCAAATCTATCTACGTGCCATTTGTTTTAACAAACTATCTGGTAAAATCTGCTAGATATCACAAAGACCTTTAAAATTAGTAAAAAAAAAAATGCAGTTCAATTAGATGTACGAAAGGGACAAAATGTCGGTCATTATATTTACAAGTTGAATAACACAGCAAGCATCATAAAACGACAAGAAAATCCTTTTCGTAGGTCTGAGGCTAAATACGTCATTTACAATGCCGCGGTTATATTAGCAGCCCGACTGGTCCGTGACATCCACTGCACTTGCAGGTTTACGGGATAGAGAAACGATTGAATTGTACAGGTTTCTTCACGTTTATTTAAAGAGTTTCCTAGTTAATCGAATCAAAATCAATTCTACTACGATGGGAAAAAGGAGCCGACGGGATTCGAAACTGGGACCATTCGCACAAGAACAGTCGGCTTGACCACTAGGCCACAGAATCGAGGATAATTTTACAATAATCAACATGTACAGTAAACCAATACCGCATAATCGTTCATATTTTAGAGTTACACCCGGTTTGGGTGGATATTTGATGTCTTATTTCGTCATGTGAGTGCAAGAAAGTCGCATTAAATAGCTGCCACTTTACATAAATCTGCATTGCAAATAAATCTTCATTTCACTTTTAAATGGCTGTAGAACCTAGCATAAATATTATATCAACAAGTTTGTTGTTGATATTGGTGCTGACTTGTGGGGTCAAGACATGTAGATGTTTAAAAAAATAACTTCATTGCCACAATTCTGAACAAAGTCCATGTAACGTTTTGACATCGCACGGAAATAGATTTTTGCTCCATATGACTTCAAAGTAAAAATTCTTTGAGGTGTAAGTGATTTTTTTTTCATTGCGCGTATTGCAAAAGATGGGTAACATTTTTAAAAATATGTCACAAAAATAGTAGGATATTCTATCGTCTGGATTTAATTTAATGTATTGTTTTGTGTAATAACGTTTGGTAACGTTTGTGACATTTCAGTGTAAGTTTTTGGTAACGTTTGTGACATTTTTGAAATAAAATATGTGCTCATTCATGCAGGGATAGAAAAACTTTACAATTTCTGTTTGGGAAATGTTGCTGACGTACCAAGCTGCAAGTAACAAATGTATGTAGGAAAAACTTGCTTATGTTGTCGAATAAAAAAGCTGATTTTTTGCTTGAAGTCAAGAAAAGTTTTTATAGCTCTTCTATGGAATGAGCATGTAGAATGTTCAGTCTTGGGACAGTGGCTCTTTAAATGCTTCTTCAGGTGACTGTAGAACCATATCAAGAGCCACTGACACATGACTGTGACATTTTGAGAATTTGTTTACTTTCGTGTTCTAAATAAATATAACTAAGGGCAGCCATTACAGACACGACTTACTTGCACTCACTTGACAATTTGACCCTACTGAACCAAAAGTCATGTTCCACAACGTGACACGTGTTATACCAAAAATCACTGCCAGATAATGGTATGGTAATTAAAGTAGATACCAAATTTGACCTCGCTCAATAAAACATATAAATAAATATACAAAACTTATGAATGTGCATTAAAAAAAAGATTTCAGTATGTTTTTACAATATTTATACATTTTTTTTAATGATGATCTATTTTGGTGAGTTTGTGAGAATTAGTGTCTCAGACTAATGAATATTCGTGAGCATTGTCGAAATGACGTTGTGTGAAATTTTTGTATGCATACAAACAAATGATTGTTTCCTTTTTGTTTGTTCGTTTGTTTGTTTGTTATTCTCAAGTCAAAATACATCATATAACAACAGTGTTTAGATTGATGTGTTGCGAGAATATTTGCTAGTACATGTGTATTACTTTTAAATCAATTCATCACAATATCTGAATAGATATCATCGTCAAAGCTATTATTTAAACCAAATTTTCTTTCCAACCAAATGTTTTCACAAAAGATTAACAACCTTTATGTGTAAAAATTATATAGAAATGCCAAGGATATATGTAATCAATGTTAATTACTTTTACCTGGAGGAAAAATTGATTTATAACAAAACTGTTTCAAGTACTTAATACAAATCATTCCCTAGATAATAGTCAGCTGACCAAATATTAAACAGCTTTATACCAACTTACGTCATTTCCAGATATTCAACATTGCGTTGATTCCAAGTCATTAGAAATTGCCTTCAGGATACACTTTACTAGTAAATTATATCTTCATGTAAGTGCAAATTTCATAAAAGCACAAGACGAGAGAATTGAATGACGCATGGTAATTTTGAGAATATAATTGTTCCGATAGACACTTTTTTAAAAAGATCAATATCATTTTATGTTCAATTACAGAATTAGAAGAACAAACAAATATCCAAAAACTAAAATATCTGAACTATAAATAATATTAGAATGGAAAATCACAAAAAATGAGAGGAAAAGAAAAAGGGTAAGAAGCATGCTGTTTTGCATTTTGGTTAGTCAAATTGGTAAGCAGTTTAAATATTTCTATCATGCCACAAAAAAACCTTTGAGGACGTTTCTTGTTCTTTCAAAAGGATTATAGTACTGGCGCTAGGTGATAAAGTTATGCCAAAGTGCATATTCGAAAAGAGACTCGTTTTAAATCTAATGTACAGGGCACTGCATAGACTTACATACGTAAATGAGGACCTCAAAAAGGTTTAAATTAATTATAAATGTTTTGTTCTTAGTGATTTTTTTAAGACTACCTTAGTGATTTGACGTCAATAAAGCCTATAAATTATAGAATATTTAGGTGTATGGAATAATAAAGTTTTTTAGAACCTTAGTAATTGATCTGACAAGTGATCCCATGTTAAATGCAGAAACGTTTAATCTGCATTATAACGTTCTCGTTTGATTTACTTCTTAAAACGTCAAATCAGTTATGATGAATAATGTGTCTACTTCTAGAAATTGAATGTATATATTTGAATATCAAATCAACCGAACACACGTCATATAATCAACGATTACTTAGAAAGCAATTGTCAAGGAATTAAATTAGCGGCGATTAAGTGGCATGTGTATGATACAAGGAAGATACATTATTCATCACATGTATACTTTGAAGTTGTCATAGTAAATCAGTCACATTTGTGTTATAATTTTGATGAGACTGATATGTTGTTTATTTACGTATGGCGTTTACGATTCCAATAAAAACTCATGTGAGAATTAAAATACTTACATTTATTTAAAAAAAAAGAAAATGTGATACCATTATTTTATTATTATTATTTTTTACCTATTAGGCTAAATCTTAAAAAAAAAATGTAAAATTCTAAAATTATTGATTTTACCATTATTATCATTACTTATTTATTTTTTGTAAATAGTAGCTAGGCCATTAGTTAGGTAGATGTTCATTAGGCGACATCCAAAACCCAACCATTCCCACCCAATTATATTGAAAGATATTTTGCTTAAACTAATTGAAAGGAACATTGTTATGCCGATAATTGATAACCATTTAGTCAGGCCATATTTTAAGGCAATCAACATAAAATAAAGGGCTTACCGATCTTTAAACGCGTTTATATCAGTTATTCTTTTTTACTTCCTGACAAATTTTGATTTCTGGAAATCGTGTGAAGTTAAATGAGATGTCATTTTAATCCTTAACCCTCGTTTACACGGGGGTGATGATGGTTGCAACCCCCTAAGGTTTTTTCCTCGCTGCATAAAAACTCAAAAGCAACCGACCCCTGGCATTTAGGTAATCCCTTTTACATCCATTGTGGTCATTTTTATAAACGAATTATGGAGGTACCACCAAAAGTTGTGGTTAGGGTAGGCCGCCAAAGTACGGGTGTAGGGGGTGAGGTCCCGGAAAGTTGTAAGTCTTCATTTTAGAAAATGCACTAATGCACTATTTGCACTAATGTGAAAATATCATGTACTAAGAAAATGTGTGCATGCTATGGAGCTGAAACTTGCAGGGCATCTTTTAATTGTCATTTCTCTTCTTATTAGCAAAAACCCTCACTGAAAACAAAAGCTTGTGTTTCGGCGTGCTTTACTAATTTAAATTAGTAAAATACACTTGTTCAGCCCGTGCTTTCAGTTTTTACTACGGTTTTACGATTTATGTACCAAAGCGGACGTATGCAAGACTCGTTTTACAGGAATAATAGTTGTGGAGTGGGCTCTACCAATTGGATTTGGAAGTTCTACGAAAATTCAACATCTAGTACAGCTTCGATAACTCGTAAACGCTGTCATCGGGGCATTTACGATCTCGTTTTACCATTTGGTTTTACTATTGGTTTTACGATGTTTAAAATTCACGCTGTTGCTATCACACGACGACGCATTTTTCAGCGCACGTGAACTGTCCTGGCGGGTTGGAGATATGAGTTGGAAATAGTGGAAATGGCAGGTGATAATCCAAGTTATATTTGTTTTGGAGTGAGCACTGGACGTTGTTGTTGTTGTATTGTGTAGAATCGTGATCGCATAAAGTGTCATTCATGGGTGCATTGTGTGCAAGCTTCAGCTTCTCTCGTAGACTGTGGTGCAAATGCAGTCTTCGAGAGAAGCTTAACCATGTTAAACTTACATTCAGTGTGTTCGTGAATGACATTCTATGCGATCACGATTTTGTACATCACAACAATGGCAGAGTCCAGTGCTCATCTTTAAACAGATATAACTTGAAACCTTTGCCATTATTTCAGTTTCCTGTTGCCCCAAATATCGTACATCACATTTGTAATACTATTTCGTTCTGCCAGTCAAACGAGTTCGGAACTTTTTTGAGCCTGTCCAACTAACCAATAGGATGAGACATCGTTTTTACGATCCTGTATGTTAGTACAGCAGGTTTGAAATTCGTTAAGTCCGTGCCGTACTAATCATTTCGTTGGTAAAGCTCGTTAGTTCAGCATGCCTAACCAATATGTAGCATCGCTTGTCATGCCGTACAAATCATTGATTAGTAGAACGATACATCGTTTTGACTAACTTCTGTACTTAGTAGAACTTACGATATAATGTTTTCAGTGCTGATGAAAATCCGCTGTTTAGAACTTTCATTGCAACATTTTTAATTAGGTGGCCATTTGCTAAAATGCCGATTTTCCAAAACAGACGAACAATACGACGTCATAATTACGTAACGCCGTAGCCGATATTTGTGATATTGGTATGTTTCGATAAGGGAGTACCATATCTTTCTACTGATAGCTAAACCAAATTCATAGGGGGTTCCATTTCAAAAAATAAGGCCCCTCTTGTGTAGACATGTTACTAAACATAGTAGACGAGGTTTAAAACATGGTCTTTGCAAACATTTAAAACAAACTGAAAATAACAAAAGGATGTCATTTACGGCTGGTTTGGGATGGACCGTCACATATGTTCCATGAGACTCACAAACAAACTATTAATAAGATATCCGTACCGTACCCAACAGAAAGTACGAATGTTGTTGACAAGTTAACTACCGGTGAGCTTAGTAACTACGTCTAAGTACGTGTGGTGTAGCTTGTTTATTGACGTAAAATTTCAACAACACAAATTGAATATATGTAAAACGGAAACGGTATTATATTTATTACCAACCTGGTAATAATAGTGTTCTGATTTCATTTGTAACTAGTAGAAGGAGTTGCCATTTCATAAATAACCAATCACTGTATGAAAGTTTGTTAATTTTCAACATTAAATCTAAACATTTTAAAACGGTGTTAACAGTTTTAGATTACACCGTGTTCTAGATAGTAACACACAATGTAGAGATGGTCAACACGCCAACGGTAAAAATCGAATTTCCGAGAGTACTTTTAAGTGGCAAAACAAATGTGAAACACCTTTATTTTCCTTGGTATGTTTTGTAGAGCCGGTTTTCTACCTCAACAATAAAAAAGAAAAAATCAATTATTCAGGATATTTTGATAATTTGGGGTCAAAAACAGCAAAAGTCACATTTGGCACTTATTGCTGATTGATGGCGACACACGGCTAATTAGAAATATACAACAGGTATTTGAATAATATATTTTTGAGCATTTAAAATCTCTAGTAAGTCTTCTTTAATAGCATCCGATTTAATGACATTGCACATGCTATACTCTAAAAAACTTCGAAAATAAACCGATTTCTGTTCGAAATTAATTTCTCCACGATTTTGAATTGCCGTGAGATTTCGCCTAGCAGTATTAAACCTGTGTTGTTAAACTTCAAAATCCCTTTCGCTTAGAAAATGAAACCCTAGTACAGAACTGTACTAATCAATAACAACAAGTAACATTAGGCAAGATCGATGCAGATGAGTGGTAATCCTTTTTATTGACAGAGTGAAAATTCCCATACTGTGTTATAATTTCCCCGGGTTAAGTCTGACTGAATAACGTGTTTCCACTTATTTTGTATTTGTCAATACTTGAGCTATGAGATTTTCAATTAATATTCATTTCATATTTTTACTATATGAAGAGTTTGTTTCCAAAAGGGCCTAAATCCACTTTTGGTCAAAATTGAGTTATTGGTGCCATAGTGTAGTACTATAGTAGTAGTTTAATGGAACCAAGCAATTTTCCGAAAAAGTTGCTTTCATTGACTTTACCAGTACACACAAATCCGTGTTTGTTTCCAAAAGGGCCTAAATCCACTCTCTAAATGTAAACGAGTGAAAATTTCACTTCCCAAAAGAGTGAAACCACTCAGAAAAGAGTGGTTTCGTATGTAAAGCAGCAAATTTCCACTCATAAAGAGTGAAAATCACTCTAAAAAGAGTGAATTTCCACTCGTTTGAGGAGTTAAACGAAGGACAATTCTTTTCACTCTTTATGAGTGGAAATTTGTTGCTTTACATACAAAACCACTCCTTTCTGAGTAGTTTACAAGAGTTTCACTCTTTTGGAGAGTGAAATTTTCACTCGTTTACATTAAGAGAGCTACAGTTTGTTTCCAAAAGGGCCTTTATCCATTTTAGGGTGTAAACAAAGCTGTCAACAGCAGATAAACAATAACGTTTTAATTTCCATAAGTGATGTCACTGTAGTGAGAGGACCTATCCTTAACTTGTGAAGCAGTAAAAGCTCAAAAATAAAACAAACATGACAAGAATTTATCCGTTTCCTGATTTTTAGATTGATTTAAGCCCTCTTGGAAATAAACTCTTAATGAAGAAATCATTCCCAACAAAGAGCAAAAATCAACTTTGGATAAAATTTTTGTTGGTGCCATTGTGTAGTACCAAACTATTTTCTCATAACTTACTTTCATTGAGCTTACTTCTGCACACAAATCTCAGTTTGTTTCCAAAAGGGCCTAAATCCATAAGTTTATTTCCAAAAGGGCCTATATCCACTGCCAAGTGAAAATAAAGCTTTATATAAACTAGATAGGTCCCTAGATTAATATTCAGTAGATAGGATGTTACAAGGATTTATATAGGTTGAACGGGAACTTCTGGACCTTTTACCACTTTATGGGGG
>JXSR01S011481.1:85248-95875 GCA_000969725.1 Ophiothrix spiculata
TTAGGTCTCCAATTACTATTGATATCAAGATCATGTTAATTTATTTATTTATTTATTTCATTCTTCTTTATCCTGTGTTTAAATAGTCGACCGTGGCCATACATAAAACATTCAGAAAACTCAGGAGTACACAATAAAACTAGATACCACGATATTAGAACAACTAGATAAAAATATAAAACAAAATGATTGCATCTTCGGATCACTGCACCACCCCATCAAGGCATCAATCCATGAACTGGCTAGGAAGAGGGCAAGGCAGCAAGGGGAAAACGGGAGCTCTCTCTGCCTCACGCCACCCAGCACAGGAGAAGAGGGAGAAGAAGCAAGCAACTACTCCAATGCACCAGGCAGAGCAAAGGTGAGAGTAGTGGGATAACCCAAGCATGGAAACTCCTCATTCCCACCTCTTTTCAATGCAGTGGCAAGGTTGATCTGAGAGAATTGCACAAAACACCAGGTGATTTAAAAAATTACATTATGAGATAAAAATACATATACACACACAAGAAATATAAATATATATAAACCAGCAAAACAGTATGTGAAAGAATTACCTTTCTTTAAAAAAAAAGAAAAGTGCTGCAGTCAGTTTGTTCCAAAAGACCTTTAACCAGAACCACTTTTGAATTTTGGTGGATAATATCCCTGTTTGCTTCAACGGGTTTGATATGGTGATTTGTCTCTAAGTTTCTGGAAGATATTGCAAAAGTAAGAAGGGGCAGTATTACTTAAACACTTTTACACTACAAGATTAGATGATTATCCCTTCTGGATTCAAGTGTTTTCCAGCCAAGACAATTTAACATATTAGTAGCGTTCCCCTACACAACAACACACTTTTCTAGAGATGGAAGGATAAGAAACTGGTACAAAGTATTGAGTGTGTCATATTTAAGGAAAGATTTAGTTCTATACAAAAGCCTTATTTTTCTCCTGACAACATTTTGCAGTCAAGTTAGCTCAATCGGTAAGGCGCTCGCTTACGGTGCAGAAGGTCCCGAGTTCGACCCCCCGCCGGTGCCAAAAGTTGAGTGTGCTTGAAATTCCCTTGGACAAGGAACTAACTGCTAATTGTCTCGTGGAAACCCGTACGAAACTCGGGGAGCTGATCCGGGCAGCGATGGTACGTATGTGGGCTGATCAAGGTTCAGCGCCCCTAGAGGTTGTCGCAGAACCTAAAATGATGCTTGGTGTGGAATGGAGCTTACTTGGGCCACAGTGGTCAGCGAACACCTGTAAAGTGTGCAGAGGCCGAGTGGTATTACAAATCTGGGAGGCATGTAAGATGCCCCTTCCAAGTGAGATGTTGGATCTAAGTACGCTTTTTTGAAAGATTTCATTTGATCAAGAACGTTACCTTTTATGTTGACTTCAAAATCCCCAATATTCTTTGAAATGTTAATACAACTTCCGAATAACATGACTTTGGTCTTTTTACATTCAATGTCAACTTGTTCGTTTGGAGCCATTTAGAAACCTTATCCATCTCCTCAGTGTAAGGATGGGTAGCATCCTCTGGGTAGCACCTCGATGACTAGCAAAGATGGCCGTGTTGTCGGCATAGAGGTATTTCTTAATATGATTATGATTGATTTGATATGGAAGATTTTTAACATATAGGCTAAATAAGATAGGGCCTAGAATAGATCCTTGCGGGACGCCAAAAGAAATAGGTATCATTTTTGAATGCTCGTCATTAATTTTACAAATTTGTAAAAGGTCACCAAGATATGATTTAAACCAGTCTAGATCCAGGCCATTCACTCAACACTCACTAAGCTTGCTGATGAGCGGTCCATGAAAGACAGTATCGAAATATTTTTTAAGAAGGTTGCGCCCGTAAACATGCCTTCATCGATGTTTTGGAGAAGGTAATCAGCGACATCGAGCAAGTAACTTTGTGTGGAATGTCCTGGTCTGAAGCCTGACTGGTCCTGAGACATGATGTTATTGACTAGAGATGGTCAACACGCCAATGGTAAAAATCGAATTTCCGAGGGTAATTTTAAGTGGCAAAACAAATGTGAAACACCTTGATTTTCCTTGATATGCTTTGTAGAGCCGGTGTTCTACCTCAACAATAAAAAAAAAACCATTTAGTCAGGGTATTTGGATAATTTGATGTCAAAAACAGCAGAAGTCACATTTAGCACTTATCGGTGATTGATGGCGACACACGGCTAAATAGAAATATACAAACCCTTGTGACAAATAATACAATAAAATGAAGATAATTACACTTTAAACACGATTCTGAAAGAAAAATTGAAACAAAGCAAATAGTTTTTGAAATAGGGCCATTTTTTTTTTCATGAAAAAAACTAAGTTCTTAGAAATGTCATATGTGCATGCTCAAAGGAACCGTTCCATGTGAACAATAGGGAATAAAAATATACCATGATCATCATGGTAAACTTAAAGTAAATGCATTTAACAAATATAATAAATACTACGTATATTACTTTGTTTATAGTTCACACTTTATTTATTAATAAATCAGTTAATTATCGTCTGAGCCTGAAGGTAATCCTTTTTATGATACAAACACAAATCAAAACACAACAATTCAGCCAACTACCCCCTATTAGACTATACCATGCTGGCGAAAAATGTTTATACGTATTTTCCTATACTGAAATCTTGTGAATTACGACAAAATATGAACAAAACATTCGGCTTTCTAGATAGTGCTTGATCTATATGGGTTGAAGTTTACTTTGTTAGATTTCTCTTCAAAATACGGTCATTCTGATATGCAAATTCTCTAATTTGGAAATTATTTCCTTTTTTTAGACAGAAAACATCAATTTTTCCAATTCTCTTAATGTATTTGAATAATTTATTTTTGAACATTTAAAATCTGTAGTAAATTTTCTTTAAAAAAATCCTTTTTATTGACAGAGTGAAAATTCCCATACGTGTTATAAATTCCCCGAGCGTAAATCTGGCTGTCGCCACTGACTTTCGTATTTGTTAAAACTTGAGCTATGAGATTTTCAATTAATGTTTTTGATTACTTCTGTTTTTCCAATAATCGGTAAATTTTCAGGATTTCATATTTTACTATATAGTTTGAAAATATTAAAAATTATATACATTTTTTTGAAATGGGTCAAAAATACACTGGATTGAAAAAGGCGTTTCGCCCAGCTGTAGTGTGAGAATACATGACCTTCTCTATATTGACCTTACGGAAACATACAATTGATTGTGAATCAATCTTTCAAAACACTTTCATTACAGCGGGGATTAGAGAAATGGGGCGGTATTTGCTGATTTCAAACCTATCCCCTTCTTTGAAGATGGGCGTATCCCTGCTTTGCTTTCACTTTGCTGACACCCCTCCGCATACTAATGTCCAGGATCCACGCTAGCGGCCGAGCAATGACAGAAGCCCCAGCTTTGAGGAGCCTCGGACTGATATCATCTAGCCCAGTAGCCTTACCTGCGGACATCTTCACAAGTTTCAGCAACTTAATTGTTTTGCATTATCATAATCATTCTCATCAAAAGCGTCAGGCAGCTAGTTTTTGACCTATGGTGGAAAATAGGAATTAAAACAATTAGCAATGTCTACATTGGCAGTTTTGATCTCCGCGTCACAATTAATCCCCGTTATACCATTAAGCTGCTTTTTGTATGGTATTATATCTTTCATAGTTTTCTATAATGAGGTCCTAAGCTGTCTGAAATTATCCAAGTTTTGTGGCATTTTCTTTAGCTTTGGTTACTTTCAATATGTGTTTAGTGTAGTTACTATTAATCCATTGTTGTGGATTACATGGTATTTCAATATTTTTAAAGGGAGCATGAGCATCACAAACAGAAATAAACAAACTAGTAAACTAATCCCAGACAATGTTTGGATCATCTGTGTTAAAAACCAACATAAATAATACTCTTTCCATCCAAGTTTTACTCATCTCCCCAGTTGGCCTGCTTGAGATCCTGTAAGAAAGTATCAACATTAAATCGTTTATATGAGCGAGCATTTATACATCTACAATAGGGTGTCCAAAAATTAAATGCACATTTTTAAATGCTTATTACATTTAAACCAGGATTTGCATGGCAACTATAGACATATTTATTGATAGAGGAGGCTTGTAAACTTATTTTGGTATCAAACATGATACAATTAACATTTTTGAAAATCAATTTCAACGTAAATTACGTCAAACGTAAAAAGCACGCTTTCATACTGAGAAGAAAAATACATATACGACTCACATGTAGGGGAGGGATCAATTTTTTAAGACAGGATAATAATTCATTAATATTTTAATGACTTATTCAGCGAAACAGATTTTATAATGTTAATACGAAGATGTTTGGTTGTGGTTTTGTCTTAAGAATTGCATAATGCTCATTAAAATGTTTTTCATTTGTCAAAGCGTAACTCTAGCATAATGCTTATCTTTAAATGATGCACAACAGGATTACCCCTTAACAAACATTCAAAGTAACACACACAGAGATTAGGCTGCCTAGTATTGGGCAAGTGTAAAAGACAGAATGCAGAAAAGACAGAATTGACAGAAAACATAAAAGACATAAAAGACAGAAAATAGAGTAATGCCAGGTGGAGTTTAAAAAGTAGTACATTAAGAAGTATACGAACGTTCATAATTTCATAAGTCAATTTCAAAGCAATAACCAAGACAGTTTACTATATTAATGAAAAAAGGTGGATAGGGGCAATGTTTTATGGGCAATTTTTTTCAAGGTCATTTTCAAGATCATGCAAGGTTTATATCCAAGCAATATTGTTGTATATTGATGAAAGTTGGTAGGCTGAGGTAATATTTGATTTAATAAAAAGGAATGTTAAAGTTTTATATTTTAAGCCTTTGTTTTCAACTGATGGAATGATGAAAGTGATTAAACTTTCCTATGGTGTCAGCCTTAGCCATGCCGGGGGGGGGGGGGTGATTGGAAGAGGTCACCCTGGGTCCTAGCAGTGTTTTCTTCCACATTAACTCCATCCCCTTCTTCCCTCTCTCTTAATTGTCTTTCTCCGGGCACCTTATGCCTAGCACTGTCATTTTCCGTTTTTTTTCCTTATTTTCGTCCCAATTTGTTATATTTACATTTTTTCATATTGCAGCCTTTCCCTTTCAACTGACTCCACATTGAGGTACATGTTTTAAAATCTCCAGCAAAATTAATACTTTACAACAGATTGTTGTTCTCAAAGTTAGCATAAATCAAGAATTGATCTTTTTTTTTTATCTCATCACCTTCAAATTTATTTCAGTTACTGCAAAATGGTGATGTTTATTGAAGTTTAAATTAACCATTATTCCTTATTATATAAGACCATTCAAGTGCAGTCAAACTTTAAAAGATGTTACATCATATAAGATGGTAATTTTCTTGTCTAAATAAACAATATATTGTTTATCCCAGTCATTGTGCCATGTTGATTTGATAAAACCCAGCGATAGAATTCTCATGTCCAAAGGAAGGTTGTACCCGGCGCTTCAAATCGTATCACGCTGCCGCATGTCACAGACCGAAGTGTTAAGGTCCGATGCAGCCCCCGGAGGATAAATTCTTTAAATGTGCAATTGTGTGCAATTCAAGTGCAGTCAAACTTTAAAAGATGTTACATCATATAAGATGGTAATTTTCTTGTCTAAATAAGCAATATATTGTTTATCCCAGTCATTGTGCCATGTTGATTTGATAAAACCCAGCGACTTACTTCTCACCTGGGTCGGGGGGGGGGGGGGTGGAGGGTAAACTTCATTGAAGACAATTCTTTTTTCATGCACGGACTACGTTCCTTGTGATTTGAATGATTAGCTTACACTTTATTTTCTTACATTAATTGAAATGTCTTTAACATTCTCATCCACCATTGCCCTTATGTAACAACTTTTATCAATATATATACCAGGTGTCCCAAAAAATGGTTACATGTAGAAAAATGACCATGTGGTAAAACTATAGTAGTTGGAGAAACGAAACTTTGCCCAAATTATGTTACAACTCTCTTCTAGTTACTCATAAAATTTTGATATCACAGCTTTATTACTTGAGTTATCAACAAAGATATGACCTATGTCAGAAGCGCATGTATTCAAAATTCAACAATTAAAAATAATAACTAACACGTTTTATGATATTTTAATGTGCAATTTCTTTCCCAACTGATTGTGTAGAATTAGACTTCATATTGAACCAAATCTCGTACAATTTTAAATGAATAATAATATAACTCTCTTTCAGTATATCTAGTATGCTAATTAGGGATACCTGCATTCCATGCATCCCAGAATGAGTTGTTTATGTTGAACCTGTCAATCAAGTTGTGGGGCGAAAGTTGTGGCGCGCAATGAGCATATTCAAATTCTCACGGATAACATTAATTAAAGTTACTGTTTAAACTGCAAGCTTGTGAAAAACATGTGCATGATATGATGCTTAACTTACAGGACATGTTTAAATTATAATTTCCTATAAGTTATTGAGAAAAATCCGATCAACATTTTTTTTTTTTGAATCGGTGGCCACTTTTGCTCAAAATCAGATTTAAGTTTTGGACCTGACGTAATTTATGACGTCATAATTGCGTAAAAAGTTGTTGGATATTCATGATTTTGGTATCAAAATAAAGAAGAGACCTGACACTACACAATGGTATAAAGCAATCTAATTTTGGGCCGGTCAATTTTAAGTTCAAATGGGGTTGAATGAGGGTTCAAATTACATTAAAAGTTTATGAAACGAAACTGTTTACGAGTTTGTTGATTTTTGAAGAAATTCGTTTCTGATATAGTTACCTATCATTGTTGATAACTCTAAAATAATAATGCTGTGGTATTAGAATTTCGTAAACATCTAGCAAAGATATGCATCATAGGGTATGCACAGTTTAAACTCTCCACCTGCTATAGTTTTTGCAAACGATCATTATTCTACATGTAACCATTTTTTGGGACACCTGGTACAACAATGTTTTGCATGTAAACCTCGTATGACCTTGAAAAAAATTATCATCCCAAGTTACCCAAATCCAGCAACTTTCATCATTATGGATGTAAACCTCGTATTACTATTGATATTTACTTTCATGAATTATGCCAGTAAAACAGACTCCCCACTTCCATACTCTTGAACTCATTTTTGCCATTTTCTGTCTTTTCTGTCAATTCTGTCTTTTCTGTCTTTTCTGCTTTCTGTCTTTTACACCTGCCGGCCTAGTATTTTAAAATATGTTTTAGTTGACCTCTTGCAGATTTCAACATTCTTTGGCTCTGACGACAAGGTTCTGGACATTTGTGCAAGTGTTCTTCTTGATCTTCATGTTTTCACTGGCAGTCTTCTGTTTCAGGTCAAGAATAGTCCAGGGTGTTAGGATGTAGTGTCCTTCAGATAACCCAAAAAGTAATAGAACGTACTTAAATCATGAGTGTGAAAGGGCCGGGGTTTCTGTATTTTAGCGATATGATTTTCCATGAAAAAGTTAATTGATAAAGCCATTCTAAACTGTTTAGCTGTGTGAGGCGTCATGTCGTCATGGTGTAGTGGCAGAAGATTGACAACACTGTATGGTATATTGGCTCAACCCCATTGAATTTTAAGACCTTCTTGCTATCTTAGAAAGTTACTGATTGCATAATGTTTAGTATAAAAATAATTATACAAGTCTCCTCTATCTACAGATATGTCTAGAGTTGTAATACGAATCTTGTTTTTAAGTTACTAACATTTTAAAATGTGCACTTCATTTTTGGACACCCTGTAGATTTGTTTTTCATATAGCTTTTTCTGATAGCATAAACAAGGAAGTAATCGCTTTGAACGAAGGGAAGAACATTATTATCAACAAACATATCATATCTTTCTGTCCATATATATGATCAATAAGAGTTTCAGTATTTTGAGTTACACGTGTAGGTTTAGTTATAATTTTTTGCAAGTGAAAGTTTGACATTATATCACAGAGGGTTTTTTTCCATTCATAACAGTTGAAGTCTTCAAGGACCCACACTTCTTCCTTATCAAAATTAAAAGCAGTGACATTAATTTCATATTTACCTCTGATGTTGTCTTCATGGACTTAGTTATTTCTTTATTAATATTAATCTTGGTAAATAACTTGCCACAGGCCGCACCACTTTTACCAGGAGCCGCGTCACTTTTATTTTCCTCATGACGCCCCTAGCTGGGATGGTTACCATCCCCAATGGATTGTCGCCGATTGCCCTAAAACGCAAAACAAAGTTCGCCGGAGACGGTCCCGCCAGTTCAGACGCTCTCTAGGCCCCTCTTGTGGCAGATTTGGGTCGCCTTTCCAAAAGGACGACGACATGCACGACTACAAAGTAGCTGAGACATGTTAATGATCCTTCCGCAGGTTCACCTACGGAAACCTTGTTACGACTTTTACTTCCTCTAAATGATCAAAGCTTTTTTAAGGTAATCGTTTTTTACATCATTTGCGGTTATTTTGATGAAAACAGTCGAGGTACATCCTAAGGTTGGGGTAGGGTAAGTCGGCAAAGTCCCTGGGTGTATCCCCCTATATAAAAGTCGCCATTTTGAAATATATATGCATTCTAAGAAGCCTAAACTTACAGACCATGTTAAAACTACCATATCCTTTATCTATAAGCAAAAAACGTGACCAACCTCAGGAGCGAGATGCATGTTGAAGACATTTGATAATGATCGTAACGTCGCTTAGGTGCAAAAGTAGGTTCCAGTATTTGACTAATTTATTTGTTTGTATTCTTTATATGTGTGTAAAAAATACCTGACATTCTGTGTATGTTTTGCAAACAAATTGAAAACGATTTACTTTGCTGTTGTTGTTTTAAATTTGATGTGTTTTTATGAATCGCTTTGAATAACTATTTTTAGTGTTTTGATAAATAATAAAAAAATTATTCAAACGCTTCAAAACTCAACCGGCGGTTTACTGCTGGATCTGGGCGGTTCAACCGGAATAAACAATACCCAAACCGCCCAGAACCTGCAGAGTTTTGAAGTGGCCTTAAAATATTAATATACTTAATATTTATATCCCGCGATGACTAGATGACTAGATTAATAGCAACCAAGAGAAAAAATCGTTTATTCTGCCCTACTATGACCTTTTAGTACCCAAGAGAACATTGTAATGTATATTAAGAGAGTACATCAAAATTGAAAAAAGATCAAACATAAAACCAATTCGTTTTCTTTTAAGAGGTAGAATAACAAATATCGTTCAAGACAAGTTGTCTATATAAGTAACCGCTGCAATAACACAGAATAAATATAGGTTTGCTATAAGTCGTTTCTCTAAAGTGTATATGATCTTTATTATCAGTACATTGAAAATGCAATACAAGCAGACTGGCTAATATCACCCCTTTGATGTAAATGTCCGTCTTAATGTTTCTGTCTTATAAGTTTTTAAAAAGCCCTACGGAGAAACTATAATGAGTTGATTAATTTGTTAGTTTAGTTGTTTTTGAGCGAATCGGATAAAATTTGCACATCAAACTATAAGCTCATGAAATTAATCATAAATCGAAATAGATAAAATTAAAAAAAAAAACATGTTCTATAATCGTGATCAGTAAAAGTACTGACTCATGAGACAAAAGTAGTAGAATAGTGGCTTTTCAACTTAAAACATGCATGACGCCATATTTGGCATCTTAATGATTGCCAATATCCTTCACCTTTTAAAATATGCCAATATATAGAAATGGTCTATATAGCTACAGATTAACTCTCTTTTGAGTCTGATTCTACTCTTTTTGAAGGGTGATCACCTTTTTGTACTCCTTTTTTGACTGTGTAGTGTGTGTGTTATTTGTTACAAGCGGTTGTTGCATCGATCATCCATTAAATGACCATAGCTCAAAGAAATAGTATTATATTGCCTTTACGACAATACAGCTGAGATATTCTGTTACTCACATTATAGCAAGACAGTCTCTAATCGTAACGACCCTGTTAATGAGCTCATTATGCGAATTCTGTATTCCAAGTCTTGACAAACGAGAAAAAAAATTGATCGCGAGATTGTGTTTTCTTAAACGTGGCCTGCTTAAAATGCTGGCTTTGAACCCTTAATATCTGAAAACGGTGAAAGCAAATGCAAAATGGGCACGGGGGTATAAAAATTTTGAGTTGTTCCAATACAATGCATATGATTTTTTATGCTGCTGATAAAATAAGAAGCATTAAATGTCATTTTCTATAAACAATTAACGATTTTGAGACTTTTTAAGCAACCAAAATTAAACCCCTACATCAATCTTGTTTTAGAAGATAAAACGCCGTCAGTTGGATCGATTCCGCTAGTAAAAATATAAAAACTTAGATTGATGAAATTTGAAAAAAAATCTTTTGCCTGTAAGGCCTGTAAATTGAAGAAATAACTAGAGGAAAAATATACGTTGATGTGATGTACGAAAGGTACCTAATATCGGCTCTTCGTTCTTGCCTGCAATTTGTATTGAATAGCTGGGCATAACAATTTCGATAAGTACTACGTTTGGTCACGACAGGTCATCCTCTGACGTCAGAAACTGTGCACGGATCTCATGTCAGAGTTTGTTTTAAATGAACTCGCTGCACTGATTTTTTTTGCATTTCGTGAGAAATGCAATGAATGCAA
>JXSR01S011483.1:16557-26622 GCA_000969725.1 Ophiothrix spiculata
AAAAGTTCTGAATAACAGAACTTCATACGATTTTTGGCAAAGAAAGAAGGGAAATGGTATTTCTAACATGCCCTGCAAGTTTCAGCCTCATAGCATGCATATATATATTTTTAAATGGCGACTTAAAATTTCCAGGGTTGCACCAAACCTCACACCCCAACCTTGACGGCCTACCCTAACCCAATCTTAGATGTTAACCCCCCTCGCCTATTTTTTCATCAAATGACCCCAAATGATGTAAAAGAGATGCCTGGGTCAATGCCTGGGACGGTTATTTTTGCGTTGTTATACTGCGGAGAAAAAAAACCCTGCAATTACCCCCCCCCCCCTTCTTGGTTAGACGAGGGTCCAAATATATATGCCTGTAGATGTATAACATAAGGTAAAATGGAACAAACAAAATATAAACAGCTCAAATTAGTCTGGTTTTGTCGTTATTGTATTTTAGTGATTTAGATTAAAAACTCTGGAAGAAAGAAACTCGTCTATTGCGTGTCTGTTGCTGTTCCATATTCATGAAGGCTCTCTTGTGACACATCATAATTTATGCAGATATGGCTATAAAGGACGCTGTGAAACATTGGTTCCATATGAAGGACGCTGTGAACCATTGGTTTCAAGCACATAATGGACTTGTTATGGTGGTGAAATGTAAAAACTGTTACCCCCTCCAAGTTCCTGCTCTTCGACCTAATATTGTTAAAGGGTCGCTTCAAAACTCAACATGCGGTTGCCTGCCGTTTCTGGGCAGTTCAACTGGAATAATCAATATCCAATCGCTCAGAACCGCCCAGAACCGGCAGACAAACGCCGGTTGAGTTTTGAAGCCGTCCCTTACGCGAGTATGATAGTGCGTTCTGTTTTTGTAGCAAAAAGTGAGGGAATACGGAATACGAGATGAACCACTTTATATAGACACTGCAAAAAATCAAGTTTAAGAACTTCAAAAATATCTTGCCAAGAGAATTAAAACTTAACTTATTTCAAAGGATCAGTTTTAAAAGGAACAGAGTATTTTTAATGAAAAAATAATGTACCATTTTAAGGGTTCCAAACAACATATTTTGTGGGGGAACAAATGGCACTTCTTTTCTCGGGGACCAATCACTATTCAACAAAAATGGTGCTAATCCCTCTTGGAGATGTGATTAAATAATACATTTGTCTTTGTCGGTTGCAATTTGTCAAACAAAATGACGCTTAATCGTCAAACGGAACCAAATTATTTTGGAGGTTCAGTAAGATAATAGTTCGATCCATCAGTAGGTTGTTCCATTGGAATGTTTTTCACAAGCGGGAAGAATTATCATTAAAACATAATAAACAAGGATCAAAACATAATGGGGAGAAACGAACATATAACGAAATAATAAGAGGTGATGACCATAGTTGGCTGCCTGTTCGAATGAAAAGCTTATGATACATCTAACTTCACCGGTTGTAAGCAGAGCTACACGTCAATGTTGTATTTATAAGGCAAAAAATCCTTCACACCTACACATACAGGTTGTATTTGGCTAAAAATCATATTTCACAATCCCTTATGATCTAGTATACATGTGCATAAGATATTCAGGTCATTATTGACCTTATGGTCAGGAGAGGTTTAGAGTTAGACCAGGTTTAAAAGTTATACCATGTTTAAGTCATTTTTTATCACTGTAAAATATATTTTCCTCTATCAACCTGTCATATTTTTATGTCATTAACAAATTAGTGTATATTAAAACCTTTAATTAACATAATGTTCGCTATTACAGCAGAAAAATGTTACAAAATACCTTTTTCTTACGGCAGAAGTTTCAAATTATCAAGGTCTAACTTTAGACCCACTCTGAAAACATCTTTGGTGCATATATGGATCTAAATATTTTGTTTTCTGGGTTGTCGAAGTGCAGATACTGCCTTTTGGTTCTCAACCATCGATGTTCTACTCGTTGTTCACTAGTTAAACACTTCCGTCATCAATTATTGTATTCGTCCGTCCTGCAAAGAAACGTGCATAAATAATTTCGGATTAATAAAAAGCTTCTTTTTTTCATTCAGAGAAGCGTTTTAAAACACTAATTTTCATATCCGATTTTCTCCAAAGAAAATTAATACGTACCTTAAGATAGCTACTGTTCTCTGAAGTAACATAAATCCGTATCCAATACCTGACCTTGTTTGTAGCATGGATCACGTGACACACCGCTCGTCATCCTCTGAAGTAACTCGAATCAGTCATCAAATACCAGACCTTGTTTGTAGCATACAGCGTGATATGTAATGTGCCCATCGCCGGCTTCTTCAGTAACACAAATCCGTCCTCCCACATTTGTTTTGCTGCACAATCATATATTCTCATTAGAAAAAGTAATCACAAGAGTAAGTAATCCTGATCATGTTTGTCAAATTCAATTGATACAGAGTTAAAAACAAACGGGTCTGGAGTTACGCAACTATACTAGAATCGCTTGAAAGACTTCTAAAATATGACTCTACCACATACTTTGTCAACATTTTATTTTTATAGAGCGTTTTTGAAGAGTTAGTAGGAAGGGTAATTTGTTGAAGACAGTTAATTCTATATTTTCACTGCTCATACACACAGATATATGTTTTTAAATATTTTTACAGAAAGTATGCAAAACAAATACCTATATAAATATTTATATGCAAACTCAAATAACTTGTCGGACATTATGCTAATGCAACGTGTGTGAGTAACATAATAATAACATGCTCTGGCTTTACCAACTGAATATAAAAAAACCGGGATAACGATATTATTATTACATTTATATAGCCTAAAACTTCTTTTAGAGTAAATTTCAGCATAAAGCTTGTTTCAAAGTGTATGTCGTGATAGTCGTACAACCTGCATGACGTCAAAAATGTGACGTGCAATATCATGACAACTCAACATTCCAAATGCTTGTGGTCGCCTGTTGCAGGTATATGCTACGACACCTGTTCTAAGTCCAAAAATATAGTGGGCCTCCAAACAAAATTTTCGCTACCAAATATTTGGTCGTATGTCAAAATGACGAGTGACTCCAAACAAAATAACTTCAACACCGAGTTGAGACCAAATTAAATTCGCGCCAGATTGCACATGTAATTGCATTGCCATATTCATAAGACCAAATATTTTTTACCCGTTCATACTTTAAATTAGATGCCAAATATTTGGTGACGTCACGACCAAATGTTTGGTACAGAAATTTTGTTTGGTGGCCGACTATGGTTTCGGCCTAGAATCACCTTAAGACCTAGGAGTGAAAAGTGTTCGGTTGCTGACAACCATCATTGAAAAGTGTGTAAATAAAGTTAAGCCTTAATGACCACTGTTCTAAATACATTACCATTGAAACACACCGTACAATTAATTAGCAGATATGGTTCGTATTGCTGTATTAATAAAGAAGTATAGATTAGTTGGTAAAAGAACCATATCATTATTAGCTATGAAGTTGAAACGTTAACAACGAAAATATTACAAGATATGAGAAATTATTTGAATTGAGAGCAATGAAAAACACCGGGTGGCAGTGTGTCATTTCGCGAGGACACGCGCTAATGTCACTTTAAATATTAATCTTTGTTAAAGAAAATCAAGCAATTTGCTAACGTTATTCGAGCAAAAGGCCCGCAGATCGAATGTTTTACTCAATTAGAGATCACGGTAGGACTGTGCGTAAGGTACGAAATATGAATAAAACAAACATAAAGTAGGGTGCTTCACGTAGTGTGCTTATTCTTAAAATAGAGGAATGTAAACTGGAAAAAAATGCTATATTTCACTATCATGCACTTAATATTTTTTTTTTCAAAAACAGTTCGGGAAATGTCGTAATTCATTTACACAAATGAATTCGCTTACTGTACAGTAAAAGAATGCCTTTCCCGTAAATGATTATTCCATTACGTAAATGAATTACAATCTTCCCAAAGTTCAGTGTTATAAAACATAAATACATGTTTGTCAACATAATAATGCAATAGACAAACAATCAATAATCACATATGAATGAATATCCTCACGATACTAATAAAACATTACCTTGTGAGTGCTTTTGTTGGGTCGTGTCAGTCGTGAATATTTCAAGATCTGTTGTGTCATCTACTAAGAAAAAAAAAGTTGTTGATAATTGTATTATTTAATAAACCTTGCATTTCGCGAATTGTGTACCAGCCTCACGGGTTTTGGGTTGGAATGGCACGGTTGAAGTCACGGATTGTATGTGCTTGAATACAAAAAGGAACATGCTAAAGTAATTTCATTATTTCAAGATATCCTCAATGAGGTAGGTAACTTTTATACACAAATTCACCTTGCGTATCTTATTTAACCCGGACATTATTTTTCTTAGTTTCAGGTAAGACAATTTTGATCAACCATCCAATAGCAAAAATTAAGGTGTCATTTTAAAGCTTATAATCTAAGCTTTTAGATGAGACCAAAACTCAATCTTTGGAATATTTTGATATTTAACCCTAACCCTAACCCTAACCCAACCCGAAGTCAGTTCGGCGGAACTCATAATTCGGATACGTATCTGAATTTAAATACCCGTATCAAAATTCTGATACCCATATCTGAATTTGGATTAAAACACCCGAAACAGGATATCAGTTGAAATGAATATTCAGCTTCAACGTGCACCTTAGCGGTTTGTACAAAAGTCAATAACATCATCATCCAACAAAGATTTGGCCAAATTATTTTGCTTTCTGTGATCAGGGCGCGTTTCGAAGCTGTTCCGCTGAGCTTGCGCTATTGATTTTATTAATATCCTTGTAAATCGTTACTATAAATGTATAATTCTATATAAAATATATGTTATGCAACACTTAAGTTTGCTTGATACCCTAATGCGGAATCATCCATCAAAAGATTTATTTTGACACTTTGTTATCGATTTAAAAAAATATTGCGTATCAGCTTGCAATAATGGCGACACATTTCAAAAAGCTCTTATGCCATATCAAATACTTAATATGAATAAACTTTATATGTCATTATCAATATCTATTACGGGCTGTTATATAGTGTGCATTATATTTGATGTGCTCGAATATTTTAGGAACGGGGGCTCATAAAACAGAAAAAGTATGACTGGCGACATGGGGAAATTGACGATTTTGCATTTTCAGATTTATCGTTATCTACTTTCCTGGCATGCTAATATGTTTAGCTTCACAAATGTTACTAATGTGACTCAAATGTATTAACTAAACCAATCAAATCATTTGTAATAGGCTTAACAACGTTAAACAAGCAACACGAACATGAGCGACACCAAAAAGTTGCACACTTTATCGGAGAATGAGCCACCTACAGAAAGTAATATCCAAGGAAATTTAATGTTCCATAATAGGCATGTTTATGTTCCATAATAGGCATGAAAGATATTTCACTACCTTGACATAAAATCCGCAATTATCAAATTTGGAGATTTTCTATAATGCGCATCCTGTTGGCTTTCAGTGAACTGTGCATACCAAAATATGTCCAAAACACAAACAAATAATCATCAAAACATTTTTCCCTTAGCACTTCAAGTGACGGTTTAAGATTTTAAAAATGTCATTTCTTGCCATTTTGAGTATTAATTTGTTTGCCATGGCAACGAGACAAAGTGATCATTTTCATTTCTTACTCACTAAGCCCTCTCCCTACTAACATTTTCAAGAAATTCGATTTTTTTTTCATTTTCTCCGCATTTTTTGAATTTTGCTCAATTTTTACAAATTTACAAAAAGTCCTGATTAAATATAACACACGAAGCATAAAATCATAGCCGTGTTGCTTATTAACTAGAACACTTAAAATAGCTGGAAAACATGGACGTTAACTGGTATATAAAATCGCTATTGTATATTGATAAATGAATACTGTTCTCAAAAAGCACACAAATTTAATGATGCATTCTAGTTTTAAAAATAGGATGCGGCTCTTTATAATAATTGGTTATTCGCATATTTTCGTGTTATCGATTTATCTTATGAATTGACTTAATTTCCAAGGAACGAGAATAGTTGGTTGTTATTGTTCTAAATGGCTTAAATAAGGATCAAATTTACACAGGAGGTGGTATTTTTTGTTAATCCTGACCAAACTTTACTGTTCAGTGCACCCAAAAATCAGCGGACAAATTGTCCTTCCGTAACCGTCCTTAGGTAACCATGATCCCTTCGCATTTCGCATTGTTAAAACACAACCGTATGGAATATTTTGAAGTGGAATGTGGCAAAGTATTGTAGAAACACCAGGCAATGCATTCAGTAACTTTGAAATAAAATTTCTTCATAAATTTCATAAAAATTTTCCAAAATGTACTCAAGGTGAAAAACCATGTCCGTTTTGCTGTCCTTCAGCAACCGACCTCATTAATATGCATATATTGCGACAGAGAAATTTTTATGAAAAAATTCCTGTTGAATATGAATGCTTTCAGGTATACTCAACTAAATATGGGATTAGGTTTATTTTATCCAATTTAATTTTGACAATGCGTGTGTTTGAAAAACAGAAAAAATCTGTGATTGTCCTTCCGTAACCGTGGAAATTCCCTAAAATATATTAACACGTTTTTCAGTTATTACATGGCCACTCCGAGTTCCTCGCACCTACGGGCTATCATCAGGCCTACTGACAGCTATCTGTTTCTTCCTTACACTCGAACGGCGTTTGTTTCCTTGATCATGTTGACTGGATTTTCTTTTCTTAGTTTTGGATTTTTTCAGGATTTCTCATTTTATGGAAAATTCAGTTTGCTGTATAATCGTAACGACCCTGTTAACGAGCTCATTATGCGAATTCTGTATTCCAGGTCTCACAAAACGAGAAAAAAAAAATTGGTCGCGAGATTTTGTTTTTTTAACATGACCTGCTAAATAGGCTGACTGTGAACCTACATTACCTGAAAAGGGTGAGAGCAAACGCAATCTGAAAACATGGGTATAAAAATTTGAAGTCTTTCCAATAAAATGTATGTAAATATTTCTGCTGTTGATTACAAATAGGAATTATATGGTATTTTCTTTTAAAATCAACGGTTTTAAGCCTTTTGAACACACATATTTGGACCCTTACATCAATCTTGTTTTAGAAGATAAAACGCCGTCAGTTGGATTGATAAAATATTAAAACTCAGATTGATGAAATTTGAAAAATATATTTTGCCTGCAAGGCCTTTAAGTGAAAAAATAAAGAGAGGAAAAATATACGTTGATGTGATATACGAAAGGTATCTAATATCGGCTTTTCGTACTTGCCTGCACTTTTTTGTCAACATAGGCCCTAAACTTGCATCACAGATCAATTCTACTGGAAAAAAGTATTATGACTATCTCCATAATATGAAAAATAGTAGTATGTTCTTTAAACCTATTGTTACAAAGGAAATTGTAAAAATTGTTGACAAGTTCAATCCAAATAATAGTGCTGGTAACGATGATATTGGGAACTTCATCATAAAAAGAGTTATAAATGAAATTGTGGAACCACTTACTTCCGTGTTCAATTTATCAATTTCTACTGGTTTTGTCCCTAAAAAGCTCAAAATAGCTAAAGTTATTCCAATTTATAAGAAAAACGACGATGAAATGTTTTCTAATTACAGACCTGTCTCCCTTCTTCCATGTTTTTCAAAAATATTAGAAAGACTAGTTTTTAATAGATGTATTGATTATCTTGATAACAATGACATCCTTAATGACAAACAATTTGGGTTTCGGCCAAAATATTCTACATATATGGCTATTCTTCATCTTGTTGATAAGATTAATAATGCTGTTGAAAACAATGAAACCACTCTCAGTATTTTGTTAGACCTTTCTAAGGCATTTGATACTATTGATCATCAAATTCTCTTACAAAAATTTGAGTATTATAGGTTTCGTGGGGTAGTCTTAGAATGGTTTCATGACTATCGAAGTAACCGGAAACAATTTGTTTCATTAGACTTACATTCATATGAGAATAAAAATATTATTTGTGGTGTCCCACAGGGTTCAATTTTGGGACCATTATTGTTTAACATTTGTGTTAATGACATTGTAAATACTTCAAACATTTTGGATTTTATCTTGTTTGCTGATGACACCACTATAACCTACTCCCATCCGAATCTAGAAAAACAAACTCAATTAATAAATAACGAGCTTAAAGAAGTTTGTAATTGGTTTAAAGCCAATAAGCTATTGGTGAATGCGACCAAAACAAATTACATGATACTGGGTACACCTCACGGCCCACCTCACATGGTGACTAACAATCAATCTAATATCAATATAATTCTTGATGATACAGCTTTAGACAGGGTGAAGCATACAAAATTCATAGGTGTCCTAATTTAAGAATGTTTGACATGGAAACAGTATATTGATTGTTTATCAAAAACAGTTTCAAGAAATGTTAGTGTCATCAACAAAATTAAGCATTTTGTGTCAAATCGTATATTGCATACTTTATATTGTACACTTGTTCCACCTTATCTAGCATATGGAGTACTTGTATGGGGGAACACATGTAAATCTTATTTAGACAAACCTATTAAACTTCAAAAATGGGCCATTAGGGCCATTTCCAACAGTCATTACAGAAGTCATACCGCTCCAATCTTTGCCAAGTATAATATAATGTCACAGATATGTATACGTTAGAACTAGGTACATTCATGTATAAATATTATAAGAGCAATTTACCTTCTTCGTTTGATAGCTTTTTTATAAAACGGTCTGATATACACAACTATTCGACAAGACATAACAACCATCTTCAGCTAACCAAAAATAAGAGAGTTTTCTCAGATCAATCTGTAAGAACTACCGGTCCACGCCTATGGAACTCATTTTCTGACAATACATTAAAGGATTCAATTTCAGTCAAGCAATTCAGAAACAAATTGAAACAAAAACTAATTTCTGCCTACAATTAGATTTAATTTCTTTTTTACCTTATAATTTGTTTTTTTTTTCTTTGAGTACCTTTCCTTACTGTTTTCTTTTTCATTTGAGCACCGTCCCCGTCCCATTTGTCTTGTCTCGTGGTTGTTGTATTTTGGAACTTTTTATATTTTTTGTTCAGGTGAGGTCAATAAACAGGCCTTCATGGCCTTCCAGTCCTTTCCTCCATAATTTTGCTGTATTTTGTTTAGCCGTGTTTAAATTGTTGTGTCTACATTGTTTTGGGTTTTTATATATTTGTAATTATGTTATGGAAAATAAAAATGAACAATGAACAATGAACAATGTATTGCGACAGCTGGGCATCAAAAGTTCGACTTGTACTACGTTTGGTCACGACGGGTCATCCTATGACGTCAGAAACCTGCACGAATCCCATGTCAGCATGGTCAGAGTTTGTTTCGGACTGGCCTCGCTGCAAGGAAACAATTTGTATTTCTTGCGAGATGTAATGGATTCAACATATATTTTTCAAATTGAAAAGAAAGCTTTTTGGTTCTTTTATATAAATTATGCCAAAAACCAACACGCTTCGCAAAAAAAAAAAAAAAATTATCAAAACTACTGAGGCAGGACTCGAACCCACGATCTTTAGATTTCAAAATGTCTTCTATAACCACCAGACTATTCAAGCTGACGATGCCTATGAGGGGAAATTAAGGTAATATTGTTCTGTTTATTGTGATTGATTACTCATGCACAACTTCCAATACAATGTATGTATATAATAAATGACCAGAAGATAGCAAGCAGTCGCGTGGGGCAACGGTAGTGCTTTCGACTCCGAATCAAGAGATCGTGGGTTCGAGCCCCGTCCTAGTCGTTTATTTATTTTATTTTTTTTGCCACGGCGTGTTGATTTTTCTTCAATTTTTCACTGTCACGACTGAAATTCTTGCATTTTTGATAAATTTATATAAAAGAACCCAAAAATTACTTTTCAGTCAAAAAAACACATGTCAGATTCTTTAATTTTCACATGATTTGCAAAATTTTTCAACACAGCGAGGCCATTCAAATCGCAAGGTCTGAGTATACATGCACGCTGCTTGCATCAGATGACCCGTAGTGACAAAAGGTGCTGGTTATTGAAATCTTGGTGGCTGGTTA
>JXSR01S011484.1:0-11381 GCA_000969725.1 Ophiothrix spiculata
ATGTATACCGGTATAATTTATGTCATTTATATTCTTAAAGTAATCATACTTACCGAATATTATAATATATATAATGCAACGCATTTGTCAGTTTTGCGTCGATAAGAAAAGAATGCATTAAAATAAGCTGGCATCTAGCTATTACGCAATTCCTGTCTTTCTGAGATTCATTCAACTGTCTGCGAACAATTGCAACATATGCTTCTACAAATAAAGTTGAATATGGAATTGATCCTTTTTATATAATTACATTAACTATAATTGTGTAGTGAGATATTTACAAAGACAACATAATTTCTTGAAACTTTCAACTCATCTTCCATACAAAAACAAACCTAGCACGGGCAATGTCTTGCTTTCAGCTCCCAAGGGGGTCAATACTTTATTTCTACATCAACTGTCTCCATGGAAACTGATGCTTTTCATTCTGCACTTCATAATTGTGATAAATGTACTGCATTCATGGATGAATATACAGCTTTAATCCAAAAACATAGCATCAAATGTGCATTACCAAAATATATTTTCCTATATTCAATACTGGATGTGTCAACAGAATTCAATTATGGCAGATGACCAGTACAGGTGGTTCCTAAATTTGCTGCATTATTTCATTTTGAACAAACTTTTTTGCAAATATGTCAAAATAACGTTATACATAGTATGAATATGCCAAACAAAATTGAGTCCCAAGAATTTGTTATGATCAAATTCTCAAGAATTTGTTAAATAACTAATCACATTATATGACAAAATTCGTCCATTATATTTTACTTATAAAGTAGTCTGAAAAATATAAGTAGTAAAGTATATTGAACAATATTTAAGTGACAAATGGTTCACCAAAAAAACTCAGTTAAATTGAAAGACATATAAAAGGCTTGAAGCACTTTGCAATGCAGGTCAGAACGTGAGGCAAACACCTAACCTCAAATACATGTGAAACATTATCCAATAATTACACACCTTCCTTAGTTTTCCCTGTGAGTTTTTGATATAAGATTCACAGAATACAACCTGTTTTTCACTACTAGGTTTTTATAGACAGTGTAAGATAAAACGGTTCACTTAGGTACAGACAAGATATATGCAATATCTCTTATTGGATTATCTTGCCATATCTTTTACATGGAACATTTTAATTTGAATATTTTGTAGCTCTTTAAATTGAATATTACATGGGTTTCAACCACTTTCTTGATAGAATATTTGTTAATGCTTTTAAAGATTTGATTTCCTATGTTTCCAAATGTACATTCTATATTATCTTGCAGCTCTTGCATGTCTTTTACGTTGAAATACCATCTCATCGTTTATCTTTAGAGATTGCAACAAAACACAAATTGTGCAATTACTGTAGATAACCTGAACATGAAACAGCCTCATAAATAGCAATAGAAGTTACATTAATGTTCATCTATATATCATTGAATCAATTTAAATTTGGATATCTGTATTATTGTTTTAACACAAACCCTTAAAATCAAGTCATGACTCATGGACAGTATACTACAGGGTGTCCAAAAATGAACTGCACATGTTTAAATGTTAATAACTTTAAAACCAAGATTCATATTATGTATTGACAGAGGAGACTTGTAGAATTGTTTTGGTACCAAACATTATGAAATCAGTAACTGTGTAAGATAGTACGATGGTCTGAAAGTTCAAAGTGGTTGAGCCACTGTACCATCCAGTGTTTAAACTCTTCTGTCACTTCACCATTTCGACATGACACTTCATACGGCTAAACAGTTTAGAATAGCTTTATCAATTAATTTTTTCATGAAGAATCATATCACTCGAGACAAATTAAACCCTGGCCCTTTCACTTTCATGATTTAAGTCAGCCCGATTACTTTCTTTTGGGTCATCTGAAGAACAGTACGTCTCAACACCCTATACTATTCCTAACCTGAAACAGAACATTGCCAGTGACATCAAGAAGATCAGGAAGAACATGTTCACAAACGTCCAGACCTTTGTTGATAGAGACAGAGAATGTTGAAATCTGCAAGGAGTCCATTCAGAACATATTCTGATATACTAGGCAACTTGATCTTGATTAAAAGGAGGTAATTTAGAATGTCTCTGAGTGTAACTTAGAATGTTTGTTAAGGGGTAATGCTGGTGTGCACCATTTAAAGATAAGCATAATGCTAGAGTTGCGCTTTGACAAATGAAAATCATCTAAATGAGCATTATGTAATATTATTAAGACAAAACCACAATCAAACATCTTCGTATTAACATTGTAAAAGCCATTTTGCTGCATAGGTCATCAACAACATTTTGACAACAGCCCTATTTTTTAACTCCTGAACCTTACACCATTTTTTCGTGACACATTGTTTTTGCATGTTAAGAATAAACACCCAATATTTCACACGCATTCTTCACACTGTCCATCACACAAATTGCTCACAAGAATTGCAATTTTCTCTCATGGGATAGGTGAGATAAAGGCCATTGGTAAACCAGCTTCTAATCATTCATAATGAAAAAGGAAGTGTGAGTAAAACCACACAATATTGATGTACATTTTTGCAAAGTTGCTAATGAATCAAGTATTTTTCATCTTTTGTAGTGTTATCAAAATTGTTTTTCTTATCTCAGGATGTTAGTAAAGAATCAGAGGTTAATGAATTATTCAGTCTTTTTGTAATGAAAGCATCATGTTTGGTGGAATTTATGAAAATACCCTGCCATCTTTTGAATATCATTGCTTAATGTTTTGTATTTTTTGATTGACATTTTAACAATGATGCAATTTTGCCATATATACCATTGTATAAAATCAAAAAGTTTCCCAATTTATAGACACATCATTTATCCACCAACACAAAAGTACATCTTGGTTGAAAAAATGGTACAGTATATCCAATATGCAAGCTTAATCAAAATTCAAAATAAATTATGTTATTTCAATGGGAAAAAACTCTTTAACTCAATCTTTAATCTACCTTGTGTGATGAGCGCTGTAATAATCCCTTTTCCTTACCCTAATTGATCATCAGTAATCATCTCCAGACATCTACACCAGGCACGTTCTTGTACATCTTAAGCTGTTAAGTCTATGATGCTTGGTTACTTTTATTTAAAAGAATGATAAAATATTGAAAGTTCCAAAATAGAGTTGATAATAGAATGCTCTATATGAAATGCATCATGATACTTATAGTTTTAGTGAGTTTGTAAAAATCTTCTGAGACAAAAACAACATCTTATTTGTGTTTGCATTTGCTGTTACAAGATTCCCACATGGTATTAAAGCATAATCCAGCCTTGTACTATAGTTCTTCCTTAAACTGATGTAGGTTATATTTAAACCCCACTTGCTGAAAGTACAATAATAGAAAATATGGTTCAAAATTATAAGCAAGAAACAAAATTTCTTGAGAAACACTGTTTCATACGATCTATTCTATTCTTCGCTATTTTTTACAAAGACACAATTTTATGTTGATATGTTTTTTTTACATCTTGCCTCAGTGCTAAAAAGTAATAAGCTCGAATCAGTTTGTCAGTCGATAAGTGGCTAAAATGCTTTCATGTGCATTCAATGACAGTCAACACTTACTACTAAATTAAGAAAGCTTCTCTAAGATGTCCATGTTGTACTTCAATGTATCATGTTTGAGACAAATCTGTCAATCTTTCCATTAGAGCTTATTTACAACTAAGAGCAAGATTCACAAGCCAATATCATAAGCAATATGGATATGGGCAAAATGCCTGAAAGACAGAACATCGTCGTATTTTAAAGCCAGAATCCAATTATTTGTTACTGAAACCTATAGCATCTATTTTAAGGTGCTAAGGTGCTGCATACAACAAGGCAAAATTAAAGCAAATAGTAAGGTTTACTAAATTATGCCACTAGTATTCTAGAAGATCTCATGATATTTCTCTTTATAAAGAATAGAATGCTGATGATGGTACACCTAAACATCTTTAAGAAAATTCTTCCAATAAACATCCTAACACATCTCTGCATTATCTGGAAAGTAAAATAGCAAAGAATGGACAAATGCTGTACCATTTACAAATCCTATATCAAAGGAATAGTGGACTGAATACGTATTAGTTGTTGAAAATCTTAACATGAGATATTGACTACAAGTTCAATTTTGCTCTGATAATACTACCAGTAGTAGCAACCAGTCTAAAGAGTATATAAATATCCTTCAATGCAACTGCTATTACCATTCTCATAATAGGCTTAAATTAAAGGTAGTATGAATACTTTAGAAATAGCTTTTCAAGGCAACTTATTTTTAGAAGCCAATTGTAATCAGAAATCAACATGGTCACAGTATTAGAGTTTCAAACACAATTTAATTTAGCAAAACAAAATGTTAAGCATCAAGTAGGAGTTCATTTGCTGGTCAAGGTGGTTAAATGTTTCTTTATCAATCCTTTTATATTTGATTACAACTAAAACAATTAAATCACAGAATTTTAACAAAAACGACCTACATCTTGTTGCATAACAAAAACCCTCCTACCATATCCAATGTAAGTTCTCATAATAATGTAAAGCATTTGCAACTTTCAAATCCTGACCTTCAAGGTACAAACAGGATCCACACACTTGTTAGGTAGGCACCATGAAATGAATGATATTGATAAACAGCTCAGAAACTCAGTAATAGGTAAATATGCAGTCTAAGCAGATCTGCAAGGGCAAAGATAACATATATAATGGAATTTTACCTTCTTAATTTTACAGACTTAATACATCACACAAGTATTGCAGCATTAATATTGGATATCACACTCCTACCATTTTCTTTTCAATTAGTAATTGAGAATGCACAGCACATATATACAGACACACATGTTTATTCCTGATTTCTATTGAATGCAATACTCTGATAATTTCTTGTATTTCTCATACAAACATCATATCATTTGTGTTGTCTTGAATGGTATTGCTGTATCTCGCAGTGACTCTTACACATGCTCAATTTTCAAGATTTTGTGATTTAAAAATAAGCTTTATAATTGAGGTTAAGTCACATTGAGTACAAACTGAGAAAATGGCCCAAACATCATATCATTTGTGTTGTCTTAAATGGTATTGCTGTATCTCGCAGTGACTCTTACGCATGCTCTGATCATCAAATTACTACAAAACTTATACAGAATGTAGAAATGAAAATTCTGTAGCAGAAAATTGACATAACTCAATTTTCAAGATTTTGTGACTTAACCCCCTTTTAGTTCTAGGGTCCTCAATTGGAAAGCAATTTGAATGCCTACCTAGTCTAGATTGGAAAACAAACAGGCCCATGAGCAACAGAAGACACCAAAACCATTAAGCAAAATATACCTGTGAAGCCCTGCATGAAAAAATGGGCAAACTGTAAAACCTGAAATATATTATTAACAACACCTTTATCAATTGTATATAAACTTAATGATGGCACCTAACGCTAAATATTCAAGCTACACTAAAGGTAAGTATCGAGATGCTCTGCATTTCTTAAATGAATTCATGCTCATAGCTTTAGTGTTTACGTTAATAGTGGCATCATACTCTTGAGTTGTATTAGTATCTAACGGCAAGGTACTAAAATGGAAAACAACGAACCCATATTGTACTTTTTGTACCAACTCCTATTCATAGCAAAGAAATAGAGTATATTCATTGTTGAAAAGAGTACTGGATACATGCTCAAGTATGCCTCACTACAAGTAGTGACCAGACTATATAGGAATTATCTGCTATGAACTATCCTCAAATTCTATAGCTCTTCGTATTTCTGCCAGGTAGTAATGAATACTTGAGGTACAGCTGTCTAAGGTTGATTAGCTGTATATAGAAGCAGGTTGCAATCAGGCATTATTGGAGTAATGGAGAAACACGATAAAGGGTCAAACCGAGTTAAAAATACACATTTTCAGTTTAGCATCATCAAGCAGCAATTAAAGAGTTTATTTGCTTGGTCAAGGTGGCTCAATTTGTTTCTTAAATAATCCTCTATACTATGTTTTCAAAGAACATTGATCAAATTGGATGTTCTACTAAAATGTAAGACATCTCCAACTTGCAAATTGTGACCTTTTAAGGTTTGCCAATAAGTATATAAATCAGAGATATATTTTCCCTACACCATAATGTAGTATAAAATACCCAATATGGGCAATAAACCATATTGCTATGCTGTGCACAGGTGACATAATAATTAATCTGCTTGGTAATATGTGACGTGTTACATCAAAAGGTACAAGTTGTCTACCTTTGACAAAATTGAGATTTCTGTGTTACTTTAAAGAGAATAAATTAAGCTTTAAAATGATACCTTGCTTGTGAAAATTGAAGTTTTAATTTTGAAGATATGGTGAATAAAGATGACAATTTTCTTATTAATTTCTTTATAATTTACGAGCTTTATTTGCCTGTATCTCAAAATTTGCTTGTTCAGTTTTCAGTTTTAGTTCAGTTCAGTTTTATTCATTCCCATAAACAAATAAATACACAAAAGATAAAATATCAAACACATAAATCATACACGAAAAGAAATAATGAACAGCAATACATTATGGAGGAATAAGCTGAGCGGCCAATGAGGCTGGTAAATAGCCTATCCCTAAAATGAAAAACAGTTCAAGAAAAAAAAAAAAAATAAAAAAATAAAGTAAAGTGACCAAACAAAGACAAAGAACAAGACAAGGACATGCTCAAAGTACATTTTAGTTATACATGTTTATAAGAATTGTTTTATAATTTTGACGGAAAGAATTGACGGAACCGGAAATTTTGAGAACTTTTGGAAGTGAATTCCACAATACAGGACCATTTGAGCGGATACCACGGTCAGAAAAATATTTCTTGTTAAAAGTTATATTGAGCTTGGCCGAGAACTTGTACCTTTTGATGTAACGCGTCACATATGGTTGATTGTGCCCAGATATTGGGTACTTTTGAGGCTGCATAATAGATATGCAAAAGTAGTCTATATGAAAATATGTAGTCTAAGAAGATCTGCAAAGGCAAATGAATAAAATCTACAATGTAATTATTGGATGCTTAACAGAGTAAACATATTATACTAGTACAACAACACAAATTCAAAGTATACACATTTTTACTACCTGTTTTGATTGCTTATAAATGTATCATTCTAATCAATTTCTTCTATGTCTCACACCTTTAAAGTAGCTTTATAGATGAAAGGCAATCTGAGTGTTGACCCTTCCAGTCTAGATTGGAAAACAAACACCACCATGAGTAACAAATAACACTACAACCATTAAGCAAATTATACAGGTGAAATCTCCAGACATATCAGAGCTTAACAGGACGATTTGCAGTCAGAACAGATGACCAAACCCTGGTCAACTGGTAAATATCTACCCACTCAATGTTCTCTGATAGTTATGGTGACTGTTTTTACAAGTTTGAATTAATGAATTACCGTATACAGTCTGTAGATACAGACATAGGAAAGACAAAATAATGTGATTGGTCAGACCTGAAATTGTATTATCAAAAGAAATGTTCAAAATAACATGCAAAAGTGTGCATCCACATGAGAGTATCACACCAAACACACACACGCAAAAAATATTTAGTCCCAAAATCCCATTCTTATTTCTTGTATTTGTTTCTTGAATTTCATCATCAGCCTATGGCTGCATGCTCTCATCAACAAATGGCTCAAGGTAATTTACATTGTAAATTCAGGCAACTGATAGCTAAGATATGCACATTGGCTTTTATCTGAACCAAACATGACAGGAAAATACTATAGCCACAATAAATCCTATAAAAAGCTTTTAACTTCCAACAGCTTATAAGAAAAAAAACGTTTTGTGAATTAACAATTTATTACTCACTGATTGAAATCATTCATTGAGAATGAGCTCAAGAGTAGCAACAAAACATCAAATGGAACTCTTTGAAATTCTTTAAAAAAGAACAATTATCCCTATTTAACGCAACCCCTCGAATTTGGCACAAAATTGCTTTTTCAGGCTGTAGCAACAATATCTAGACATGTGAAATTAAATACAGTGCTCAGAATGCCCCCAAATAGAAATACATTCTTTTTACCCAATTTTTCTATTTTCAAAGCATGATTTAATGGCTTAAATGGCCTGAAACCATGAGATTTTGTCCAATTTTAGGCCAAAATTTAGCTCAAAAATGGGGACAAAAACTGTCATAAAATTATGAAATGTTTATCAAATAAAATAATTTCTTTTGATTTGAAGAGATAATTATACTGGCTTCCTCAATAGAACCTAATAATATATACTTTTTGAACATAAGTAGCCAAAATACTGACTTTATGAAAGATTAGTTTTAAGCAAGAAGCTCATTAATTATTCATGGACTTATTTGCATATGATTTGCATAATTGATAATGCAACCTCATTTTCAGAAAGCTGAATGTCCAAGCTATCCAGTGATGTGCGACTTTTAATACCATTACAAACGAGTCTCATTAAAAACACGCCATATAGTTCCTACTACCCAGTGCACACAATTCATGCCATTATTTATTTATTTTTTTTTTGGGGGGGGGGTTGAATAGGGTTATTGGTGGAGAGTATATAAATATTACTTATTAATAAATAGTAAAGTCACAGGCAATTCATCAAAATATTTCTTTACAAGATATACGGAGGACATAAATTCACAGGATATTAAAAACAATTACCTTGTTAATCCTGAATCATTTAAATCTGCAATTATTTTTTCATTATCAATAACACTGAAGTTGTTTTGAAAAGTTTTTCAAGTGAAATTCTCCTTACCATTTCATTGCAGATCTTTTAAGAGATATCTGTCAAAAAAATCAGGTTAAATAAATCAAACTAACCTGCTTAGGTATCCCACGCTAATCTCGCTAAAAGCAACTATATTCTACACAAATGTTTATGTTCTAATCATGAAAGACAGTGTATAATAACTAATGTGGGTTTAAACCGGTTTCTGAGTCTGTAGCCGACACTTTGCATCAAACCACACCACAAAGGGTGGGTATTTAAAGTTGTTTAAATTCATTAGAATGGGTACTTCTATAAGTTGCCATATATTGCTGTTGCCTAAAATAATCATAAAGTTGCCAAACTAACAATCTAAGATCCATTGTTTTCCTTCCTATTGTTTCATGACATATTAAATATCTCTGTAAGTAAACTTTCATCACAAGCTCCCGCTGAAAAAGCAATATTTAAAGTGGTTATCATTGGGGGTACATCCATAAGTTTCCATAAGCTATTACAGTGGTATTCTGTTAACACAAAATCACCGGGGGCCAAAGTTTTTAGTTTGTGTTTTCCACATGATTTCAAATAGAAATCAATACTTGGGACCAAACAATCATTTTGTGTTATCAGGGTTTTTGTGCTGACAGATTTTGTTCCACTGTATCAAAAAGAGTGTTAGGTTGCCAAATTGAAAATCTGAGGTAAATACAGAATTGTCCATCAAACACAAATGCTCTTTTACCAAATGTCCTTTCTCAATGAACAAAACATTTAGTTGAGAATGAAATATCTACTTCATTGACTAAGCATTACAGAAAACAAATGAATTTCATTTGAAGCCAGGGTGAATATATCAAATATTAAAAAGATATCAAATCAGCATCAAATTCCAACATTTCAAACCAAACTTCCTACTTATAAGAAAGATACCTGGCATTTCCGTTGCATTAAATCTCTGACAGATAAGAATGATGGCTGTCTAAATTAATGAATATTGATTTTGAATTAGCTGTACACTTTGCTTCTATCTATTTACTTTAAAAGGTTATCTGATGTCATTGTGTTTTTCCAACTTGTTCAGGTGTTATATTAAAGACGATCGCGGTGTTTATTCAAGAGGGCAGGGTATTAACAGAATTTGTTGGTCAGTGGCGGAAGATTTTGACAAAACGTGTGCGTGGTATCTCAGCGTAATATTTGCGCCTAATACGCAAAACGCGCAATTGCTTTTTACGCATTGTCTTCCCGGTAAGCGCCGAAAATGGCGCGAAATAATAACGAGTAGCTACGAGTGCTCCTGAGCCAATGGGCCTTCAGTGATAAAACTTTTTACGTGTGATTTCCTATACCACAAAATGCTGATTTTGAAATATTTGCTACCTGTAGAATTTTTTAATATTTTGCTGGTCAATAGTGAATGTCAAATCAAGAAAAAAAATGGGGTCACTGACTGTTTTCAAAAGATAGCTAGAGATGTAATTACATGGGGTAAAATCTAAAAAAACATTTTCATCTCCGGGAATATCGAAATTATGTTTTATAATATCAAACATATAAAAAAAGTCAATTACTCGCTCATGTTTTCAAGTTATCGTCAATTTAAAAGAAAATGACGTCATTATATTTGACGTCATAGCGCGCTTAGATGATCGGTGACCCCCATTTTTTATTGCTGAATTTTGAAGTTTAGACTCTTCTCTAATAACTGACAAAAAATAAACAAAATCTACAGGCAGGAACTTATCACTGTGATCGTCCTTAAGAGAGAATTGATTACTGATTACTAACATGTGTTGTTCTAATCCAGATTGGTTTTTTAACTGTTATTGGAACATTTTCTTGTGGCTGTCCAGTCCGTATGAGCCCTAAATGCCAGAAACTTCATTTCGCGCTACAGGTGAAAATACATGTTCTATGTGGTAATTTGCCGAAATTGATTATTTGACAGATTCACAATCCTTGTGCCTACTACAAAATACCATCAAAGTTTCATTTTAAGAAAATGATAGGAAATATAAAATAAATCTGCATATTTTTAAGACATTCAACAGAAAATATGGGGCTTACTGATCTTTAAACACATTGATCTCAGTTATACTATTTACTCCATGACAAACTTTGACAGACCATAATTTGACTTCTTGAAATCGATTTAAGTTCATTGAGGTGTCATTTTAATCCTTATAACATGGTCTTTGCAAATATTTGAAAAAGTGAAAATTACATAAGGTTGTTTGGGATGGACGGTCACATTTTCTCCTTATTTTTAGGCAAAGTATGAAAATATGGCCGCAGACTACCACGGATCTTTACTTGTGATTATATTAAAATAAGATGTCATCTCATAGTAAATTCATCTAATTTTAATAAAATCTCTGATCAATGACATTTCCGTAAGTAATATTGTAAGAGTATTAACCCTAACACTTTTAAGCACCTCTTTGTTTAAAAACTATCTCCTCTGAAATTTTAAAGTCAAAAATCACGGGTTTTCACCTGGATTCGAACCCCGGACCTCTCGCTTCCCGGTCCGATTATCAATATGTCAAGCCACTGAGCAGGCGCTGCCATGGCAGCGATTCCGTGATCATAGCTAACTCCGGTCTATGACGTATTTGGACTTAGGCGATTTTCTTGATTTTGTGGAATGGGATTTT
>JXSR01S011484.1:11848-29671 GCA_000969725.1 Ophiothrix spiculata
GATCATAGCTAACTCCGGTCTATGACGTATTTGGACTTAGGCGATTTTCTTGATTTTGTGGAATGGGATTTTGTGAGGTTCGGTGGTGTTAGGGTAAATGCAAACAAGATCATCATTTTACATCAAGCCTTCATCAACAAAATTAGCTTTACATTGAATTCTGATCAATGATGTACTGCACTTGACGGCTTGAAATAATGAATAGTGATTAGGAATTAAGTATGTACTTCATCTCTGGGTGTTTGTTTACATGGAAGGGCATCAGATGTTATTACTTGCATTAAAGGTAACTTTGCCAATGTTTCCTCAGGAAATGACTAACACGTATTCAAGCAGTTCATGAATAAACATGGTTCACGCATTTGAATGAACACATTGTCCCCTGTTTTGTAGGAAATTTTGAAGACTAGCAAGCTTTTACCTATTCAGCATAATAAAAACACCAAATAGCCTTACTCCACCACAGCTAGAACCCAATGCCTTAAATATGGTCTCCAATCAGAAGACAAGCTAACAAAGCAAGAAAGAGGGATTCTCTTGATTCACAAGTCTTGATCACATTATCAAAGTTAACCCAATTCAAATCTGGTTAACAGGTATGATCAAACAATAAAAGTTGACCTTAGTTTTAACTCTGGCTAGTAGGTATGAACAAATGATCACGGTTAACCTCAGATTTAACTCTAGTTAGCACCCTGGTTATCTGGAATGGACCATAGGTTTAACACTCTGATGATTCTGTTGTTAGGAAGCCCTAAATTTAAAACTCTGATGATTCAGAAACGTTGTGTTTTATATTGCTCCATGGGTACTGTGCAACAAATCATCATTTCTACATATAATGGGAAGTGGGTTAGCGCAGAGGAATTTTCCTCACTTTTCACCACTGAGTTCCTGGTCCTGGCGCTGTATGTGCATTTGGTTTTCAGTCCATGCTCGCTTCCACAGGTTCATCTCCGGGTTCTCCGGTCGTCCTCCTGCATCCTAAACTGACTTAATTAAAGAAAGATCTTGGACCCCAATGGAAATAAGCTTCATTAGAGGCTTTCTTGGGTTAAAAATACTTTCTTTCTTTTTCTCAACCAGTGCTACGCAGAACTTTGACCTATTTGATTCATAATCCATAGTATTAAATCAAGAAAAGGCATGATAAAGATCAAAACTGAAAAATCCTACCATCAGTTCTCTAACAGACAATTATGTATTATCCATCATGAATATGCAGAGCATTGTTCCTATATTCCCAAAATGTTAGTATGTGAATGATTTCTTGTGAATTTAAACATACTGCAATTATCATTATAAAGGTGACTTTATAATTATGTTCAAAAACATGCACTCTTCAGTACAAATATTTTATTTCATGCAAAGAAATTTTAGTTTTAAGAAATTACTATTTCACACTGCGTTTGACTTCACTGTGCCAGTGAAAATTAAATTGAAAGCAGATATTCATCTTTATTCTATAAATGCTCCATTTCAGCAGGAATGGCTGCAGGTATAGGTTTGCATGAGGGAGCAAGTTCTTAAATGTAATAAAATAGAGAAAAGGTGAATTTTGGTTTAATGTTTCTGATTTCATGAGTGATTAAGCTCTAGGAAGTCTCCAATAGGCTTGATCATATTGGAGAAGTGGACAAATATATTTTCTTAAATTTATTGGAGCCAATCAAATTGTGTGTTTTATGTTGTTCTAACACCAAATTGGATAACACGTAATATATTTCCTAATGGATGTACATCATCTGCCTTGTTTTTTCTTCTCGCATGTCTTAATAGCTTGGCTGCCACAATAAAACCACTAATATGTTTGGTTGACTTAGAGAAATAAAAGCAATAATTCTCTAGGTTGCAATACTTTTATTTTACAGTAGTCTGAATTGTTCCAATAACTAGAATTCACAAAAGAGTTCTATTTATGTCTACCAACATATTCGACATTTACGTTGTAGTCTATGGGCGAAGCTATATTTGCTGAAAATGGTGTTCAAATTTACGAAATGATGAGGAATTTTTCACCATTATTTGCAGATATCTAAAAAAAATGATATATTAAGTTTAATGAAAACATATTTAGTTTGAAAAAAAACAGTGAATTATTTGGAAAATAAACTCACATAATATTTTGTCCTACTCGTCGGAGGACTTCGTCAGATGTGAATGAAATAGTATGTGAGTTTATTTTCCAAATAATTCACTGGTTTTGTCAAACTAAATATGTCTTCATTGATATTCTACAAACCTAATGAATCTATTCAACATAAAAGTTTTTTGTTGTGTCTAACATAAAAATTACCCATGTTTTAATTTGCATCTTAAAGTACTTCACCATCTTTTCCAATTATTGGTCTCTATGTTGTAATTTTTTACAAGGTTTAATAAAGTGGGGGTGTTTTGTTTTTAATATCCAGATTTGTCTTTCTGACCCATCAGATAGAGACGTGTACCTTGCTTCTTATTGGGCAAATGATATCTTTTATATAAATCTAATCTTTACTTTCATGGTCTAATAACAGTCAATATAACATTGGCAAATGAAATATAATCTGAAATTATCTACAATGTTATACCATTGTTGAAAATCATTTTATGCAAACACATAGAGATAATCTTGATGAGATAAACAAAATTATTTCATTAACTAAATGGTAAATCATATCCCTTTGCTATAAATCTATCAAGAATTCTGTCTACAAAAATCATCTGATATGTAATAAAGCCAGCTATGTGAGTGACAATCTTTATATGCACCACAGCAATATTTTGATATGCAGTGCTTAAGCTTTCCTCTTGGGGTTTACATAACACCACATTGTGACATTGCCAAGTGAAATTTTTAAATGGATGTAATTCTAGCACAAGCATGGAATATTTCCCTTTCACACATACTTATAATTGCAAATGCAATGTCTCATTTCATTCATAGATTACAAGTGAGAGAGAACTATGAAAAAACACCCAACCAAAAACAGAAACAGCATCAACATAAAGTATTTTAGGAATATACCTATGATTCATTTTTCAGTCAAGGTAATAATAAAGCTGAAATGTGTTTAAACCTTGAGTATGTTTGTGATAAAGCATTCATTAACAAGATAATGTTTGCCGAGATGTGATTAATTTGAAATATAAAAACATAAAAATCCACCATAAAAAACAAAAATAAAGAATAGAATCACACTTTTACATCAAAAACTGGTATTAAACTCATACCTAAAAAAGTAAGATTTGTAAGGTTAAGATGCAACCTTCATCACCTACATAAAGTTTCCTCATCTGATATTGAAAATGACAATCTTAGATTTGGTGCCTCTTCAATCAATAAAAATACTGTTCTGAAATATATAATTACAAATATATAGTTCACATAATCAATCATGCCATTCTTTTTGGATATAGACATATTTTACTTTAATCTTTTCTCATTTTATCTCAGTATAAAACACCTGAATCATCTCTAGGTCTTAAGTTGGGTTATCTTTCCTTAATTACCTAAACCCTCCCAGGAAATCATGCCACTCACAAATTCAAAGTTCACCTCAAAATAACCCCACCTTTGGTGTTACGCTCATTTATGTCTTGCTTCAGTTTACTCTCAAATAATTCCCCAAAGCTACAAAGTCATCTCCCATATTTCTGCTGCATATCTTCTTCATAATCATCGATTTGATTGAAACTTTTATAATTCTGTGTTCGCAGACTTGGATATGATTTAACTTGATTTGTAATGTATGCTTTTAAGGATTGTCAGGGTTAAATATTACAAAATTTTATAAAAGCTTCTGTCTACAGATTTTGCATTTCTATTCAAAATTTCTCGTAACTTTATCTACATTAGCATCAATCCCGGGATTAGCATCCAATACCCAGAGGAATTCTTTAACTCATAATTGGCTACCACTCTTGTCCACAAACCTCTGAAAAAAATTTCAAAGAGCAAAAGCCATCCCTAAATAGCGTAAGACACAAACTCATCCAAAGTTGTGCAACTTTTGCATCCATTAATGCAGGCCTAAATAATGTGACTTGAAAGATTTTAGATATTATGATAGGCAAAGTGGGAAAGAAACACAATTCTGGGTGAAATATGTGCTTATATGAAAACAGTCAGAAATGTTGAAAATAGTAAACAAAGATGGAGAAGCAAATCTTATTTATTGTACCCCTAAATGTCATTAGACATGAGCGATTTAGATAAAAGTCCATACCCTACATTGGGGTTACAAATCCAAGTCACAAACTCCGGATTAACCCTGATAATTGACCTCAATTTTATTATTGAAAGTATAAGTTTAAAAAAAATTGTAACTTCCTTTTCATTATGGCACAACAACATTCTAGACAATTTCCTCCAAACCATTTTTGCTCTAACTTTTACATTTAAATTTTATATAATTTAATTACACACTTGCACACGATGAGATTCCATGATGTCTACACTTCTCCTTATGTTTCATCAGTCATTTCGGTGTTATTGAATCTAGATTAAGGCTGTGGTTGGATTTGATTAAAGACTAAATCTAAATATGCCAAATATGTAATACATTGTCTGAAACTTAGAATTATGATACAATCATATGGAAATGAAATTCCAGTGAACAAAATACTACACTGCCGCATTTACAATATATTCAACATTAAGAATCTTCTTTTGCATATTACTTGTTTATATCCTATACTTTCTTAGAACTGAAATTTAACATATAATAATATTATAAATTTTATACTATGTTAAATTAAATACACAGAGGTATGTAGTTGCTATTTAAAAAATTTTCAATTCTGACTTAATAGCATAATGTAAGCTGTATAAAAGTTACAAAGCTCTACATAAATGTAATAATAACTCTAAATAATTTATGTTAAAATATCTCGATATTAAGTGTACCAACTTAAAGCAACATTATAAGATTTTGATCAGAAATGGTTTTGAGTAGAAACAGCCTAAAATGAAGGAATGTGACTATATAAAAGCATATTCAAGTGTATTTTGTCAAAAACTTGTTTTGCCACAGCAAATGGATAAAAGCAGATGCGTACTTTCCCATACTAATACATGTGGAATTAAATTCAGGATCCCAAATTTAATTCAACAAATAGCCATAACAGAAAAAGTAAACATATTTAAGCCAAATCGTTCGGAGGGTATTAATATCTACCCAAAACAAACCCAAAAAGCTAAAAATCAAAAATCATGGGTAACAGGGGGAGCTTCATTCTTTACACTTTATAGTATTGCTTTAATAGCATAAAGTAAGCTGTATAACAGTTACAAAGCTCTACATAAATGTATTAATAAGTTTATATAATTTATGTTAAATATCTTGATATTTAGTGTACCAACTAATAAGCACATTTGATTTTTTGAATTTATGTCCCATTCCCATATCCTAACCTTGTGTTTTTTCACATGGCAAATTTAATCTAATGAAAAATCATTGTCAGGTTTTTTGAAGACAGAAAGGCTGTAATAAAAGCAAGAGCATTTGTTGCTTGATGCTTTAAACATCTTTGTTGAGAATTAGTAACAGTGAGTTATAAATCAAGAAAATCAATCGTGATATGAGTAAACAAAATAGAAATTTAATTTAACCAGATGAATTTATATTATGGGATGTAGGTTTCACTAAATTAATAGGATATAGATATATTATATACATCCTTTTCAATATTTCCTTTACAAAATACATATCAGAAGAAATATCATCAAAAGGTGTTATATAAAAGGAAAAATGATCCAGAAAGTTCAATTTTGACATGCAGTGCCTTCGTTTTTCTCTTTGGATTCTACACAACAACAAATTTTGACATGTGATATATCTTAATGGATGCACACATCTAGCAATAACACTACAAAGTATCTTCTTACACATAAAATGGCTTATTAGATGTAACTATGTTTCAAATCCTCCTAAGAATTAATATCAAAATAAAAGCTTTTCCTTTCTGAGCAGATATACAGAAGTTCGAGTTGTGAAATATTTAACAATCTTGAACAGACAAGCCATTTGTTGTGTAATAATCTGATCTAATAATCTAAAACTGAATGTAATCCTCAAGGAAATAAAGAAGGAAAAAATAAAAAAGCAATCCATACAGTTTATGAAAAGTATGCATTTTGCATCATAACATTTCCCAGAGATTCAAACAAAAAGTTCAGCATAGATAATGACAACATGAAATGAACACAATTGCAGAAAAATTGCAAAAATTAAGAATGAGAATTGAGGAGGTGGGATAGTGCAGTGATATTCCCCTATTTCAATCCCTTCTTCTCAAACCCTGAGCCTATCTTTTCTGAATATTTTGCAACATTTAACTCAAATTACTAGTATGGTGAATAAAAATCATGGTGCACATGATGAGCATATTTTCATAAACAGAGATATGAATAAACACCTTTCTTGTTTCAAATTATGCACTAGTTAGTTGATCAAGTCTACATTTTCTATCAGAATGTAAACATCTTTACAAACACCTAGGAGAAACACCACATGAATCCCAAATTGTTTCTGCTTTATCATGTAAAATGCTCATCCATTTTAGAATCTACTCAATCACTCAAAAATATTTCCAAGTGATGTTAATGGAAGCATTCCAGAAATTTAAATATATACAATGAACCATCTCTAAAAAGAGAATAGGGTACATTAAGATTTCAAGTACTCTTTTCCACTTTACTTACTTTAAACATATGTGACCTACTCTGTCGAAACCCGGACAAAGTTGCACAAATCCCTTTTTCAAATTTTACCAAATTTAAAATGGCAAAATTATAAGCTTTCCAATGATATATCACACTCTAAGATCGCTCAATGTTTTGTATGTCAAAAAGTGATATTTAGGTTGAAAATTCTTGTATTTATCAATGACAATAATATACATCAAAGTTATGATTCAGTTTGCTGAAAAAAAAAAAAACCCTTTTATGTCACCCATCATATTGAAAGGTACATTAAGGTTAGCATAGTAAATTACGAGATACAGGCCATTAAAGCTGAGTATAGTCAAAAATCATGTCCAAGGTCAAATTTCTAATTTCATCAGAAACGTTACCTTTGAAGTGTATTCTATCATATTGAAATGCCCTTGCCCAGGGGTGCTCTCCACCCTGTTCTTTGTAATTCTTGTGTAAGCTTGTGACCTTGTTGACTGACTGACTGACTGACCAGCTATGTCTTGCATTTTGCGCTGTTTAGAGTGATTGCAATTTTAAGATGTGTACTGCAAATTCCCTTGTAAATTCTAGCCCTAATTTGCGATGTAAATTTTCCCTTTACTGATGCTCAGGCTGTTGTCGTATCATCGCTACTGTGGCATTTAACGTACAGCGCAGTTGATGATTACTCGATCGCAAGCTCTGAGCAGAGGTGACCTGACCTTTTTGGGGGGTCATGTCTCGGGAGCTACCTTTAGTGCATCTAAGGTTTGTAGCGATGGATGCACCGGTTTGAAGGTGGATGTACCGAGATAGGCGTAGTGCAACTGAGGTGCAATTGGTCATGCGCAGTGCCGTGCACCTCGCTTTTTCGTGCACTACGCTTTCCCGGTTCAGCACACTTTTCGTTTGGAGCTTGTACTGTTCAGTTGTGTGTTTCAGTGCAGACATAGCATTGACTTTGTAATGTGACTTGACATCTAACTATGGCGGCCGTCTATGCTAATTCATGACGTTGATAAGTATCCAGAATATACCATGTATCATTCTGTAACCGCAGAAGCATAGTTGCCGTGTCTTTATTTGTGTTATTTGTGCTCCAACTTTTCCGTTATTTTGACGTTTTTCAATCACTGTGTAATTGATTACCACATTGTGGTACTCAGGGCTGACATACCTTCAGGTATGTTCATTTCATACATGGCATCAAGCAACCAAGTATTCCGCAGTCCGGTTGAACATGTAATGTTCTCTCAAACCTGCGAGAGTTGCCTGATCGATTAAACGCTACCATACGAAAACTATTACAATATTAATCAGGTTCCAACATCCAAAACATAAGACCAATGTTTAAAAAAAAAAATCCTTTCTCCATTCAAGTTATACCAGTACAGAAATTTTAAACTCTATTTTCTCAGAACTGTAGTTTTCTGAATCAGCCCGATGGCTTTTACCAACTTGGATGTAACTTTGCTATCAAACATCAAAAACCAAAAGCAAGGAGTCATTTTAAAGCTTAAAATATAATCTTTCAGATGAGACACACACAAAAATTGATTTTCACTTTTGGACCCTTAAGGTACCTTTCGATATGATGGGTCACAGATTATTTTAATGGTTTCTTTTAATTAAATGAAGGATTGTCTTTCATTAATTTTTAATCAATTAAATACAAAGAACACAAGGATTAAAATTGGTAGTCAAATTTGTTTTATATGTTGTAATAAAAATACATTTTTCAACTATCTATTGTAACATTTATTCTTCATCTTCAAAAAATATACACACACCCTACCTCAATAATCTTGAAGTAAAAACAAGCCCAAGGCCTTAATGTTACTTCACCAATTCTGTCCTTTATTAGTCAACCCTCCTAGGTAATCATGCCACTCACAATCTAGTGTTTGCCTCAAAATATTCTCATTATTCCCGAAGTCTGATTTCTATCTTTCTAGCTTTGCTTGAATCAGTTCAGTACATATGCCTTACTACTACTTAAGGATTTCAAACTAAGAATCCTAATACTCTTATATCATTACATACTTTTGTTTATAATCTGCATAACCTTTCCTTTCCGTAACACAACCACTCTTTTGAAATGCCCCAAATCTACTGTGTCCACTCTTATATCTAAAAAAGTACATTTCACCAAATAAAGACTAAAATATAAAAGGTCATTTATCCATATCATTAAAGAGAACTGACAGAGCTGGAACTGAACAAACAGATAATATTCTTTTAGATAGAATACTGTTGTTTTCTGATAGGAAAATTAGTACTTTATTACTTCTCCAGGGCAAAAATGTAAATTACAACATATCTACATCAAACCTATAAGAAAAAGTCATATCAATATATCAGTTTGGAACATGATAAATTTGATTTAATTAATGTAACTTGATTTTGAAACCAGATACTCAACACTTTGCTACTTTGAATCAGTGTATATTTTACTACTTTGAACTATGGGTATATATATGAATCACCTCATGACTTTATGTAATCTCAACTTGCTATTCAATGCAAATAGTCTTTGTAACTGAACTGTATAGTGTATCATTAGTTTGTCTGCATGATTCAAAATCCTTTTCCTCAACTAATTCATTTAGAGGTTTCATAACAAGTGGTTTCTCCCATTTAACATTAACCTTGCAACCTTTCAGACTCTACAGAAATGTACACATCATTTGGAATCGTCCTGTACGATGCATTATGAATCTTCCAATGAGATGAATTAAAGCACAAGAAAGTTGTTCACTCATGTGCCGACAAGTACAAACAACGGGTAAATGCATTCAGGGAAAACGATCAAGCATCAATATACATTAGTCACCAACAATGACCAGTGGTATGACTGAATGATTCTCATTGAAGTGTCAGATTCAACCGATGCTTAACAAACAAACACACACAGCACATGTTTGCACATTTGTAATACATTGGGTGACTTTTTGTTAATTTATCAAAGATATTTTGGAACAAATAGGCCATACATCATTACAATCCTGAGCATGACAACAGCCCTCGTGCAATGAGTTCCTTGTTGGGTCATGTTGGCAGCATGTATAAATGAATACCTGTGCTTCTAGTAGCTACCTGCACTTTGCATATGCACACATCATCGTAGGGTCTTATACTCTTATCAGATTTGATAAATATTTTATGAAAATATTAATATAATATAATAAAATAAATTAGGTTTTCAGGAAGATTTCCATTGTTGAAAGATATTCAACCATGCTATATATAGAGTTGTTCATCACAAATCAATAAGGATACATCTGATGCCTCCACATATTCTTATCACACTCAGGCGACTAGGTCAATTTATCAAATTGCACAAGTGGACATCATATATACATTAAACATGATTGTAAATTATTAGCTTGCAATTTCTGTTCTTTTTTAGAATTCTTCATTTCTTTACAGTCCACACAGAGAATGATGTGCATTGATTGATATCATCTAACACTATTGACTTGTGTAAATACAGAGCAGTGTGACCTTGAATTAAGTGACAAAAAGACTGGTTGATGAAACTGGGTAATTACTGCTCATTAGCCTCTTAACACATATGCAGCATTTCAAAAGAGGAAGGGGACTTTGCATTTAGATGTAGATGAAAACATTTAGAAAATAAAAGACCAATTTGCTGTCTACTGCTGACAATGATAATATATAATACAGATATAATATAGATATTATAATAATATCAATAGATATAAAATATGCAGATTGCTATCTACTGCAAAAATTGTTCTTGGTATTTATAAATATTATAAAATGTCTTATTACATTTTTGATATACTAACAAATAAGCAGCTATACATTTTCAAAAATGCAGCCAGTCCAAGCAAGAACTATTGACATTTATGTCATTTCTTACAATGATACTACTGAACTTAAATAATCTATAACCACAGTTTTCCTTAGATGAAACCACTCAAGGCATTAAATAATTCTACTTACCCAGCTAAAATTCAATTAGCAAGCCAGCCGTCTTAATTCACAAATATAAATCCAATATTGAACAGCTAGAGTATTCTAAGATGACGAGCATTCACAACATCCAAATCTGTAATATATAAAGAGGACAAAGTTGCAGCTATAAATATCACGAGTGCATACCACGAGGCAACGAAAACCACTGTATCAGCACATGTACATACTTATGCTGTAAAGGCAAATTTAGAGTACAAGAGGCACACTCACACATACGTATGAGGCCCTGTGAGTGAATGACCGTGTTCGCCAGCCAGCCATCGAGATGGGATGACGTCATAACATCGACGACTGGAATCATGCAAAGTGCTTTGATAGCACTCAGGTAAGTACCTGGGTGGGAGAGTTTTTACGTACGCTGGAAATGACATGTGGATGTCGTGGAATACAGACACATCTTAAGGATTGAGACTGCCGCTCTTAATATCACAATACCAAAATAAAACCCGAAATGTGTCTGCAAAGTATTCATAAAATGTAAAACACAAGTACTCCACATGAACAGAAAATTATCCTGGATTTATAAATATTGTACTGAGAGATGTGAAGTCAACATATTCATAATTAATTTTTGTAAAGAAATAGATTAAATCTTCTTAAGGATTTCTAAACAATTGGGTGCAGGGATTACTTTGCTTCCAGAATCATTGAATCATCAACCCCCACTTGTGACCATTTAAATTTGTGATTAATTTTATTGGATATGACTAGATACACTTTGTTTTCAGGTGTTTAAGGTGGTTGTTGTAAACCTTGCTTGAGTAAGTGACATTGTCAAAAATTTAAAAATATCTAAAAATGTACAGGATGAAAGTTAGTAAATGGTTGAGCAATAACAAGGATTTAGCAGATTAAAGTACACACTTCCACATTTGTGCTGGCTTTATATTGCTTGACTGGATTTTTGCTACTACGAATTATGTTGGTAAAGGTTAACAGTTGTACCAAAGCAGAAAATGCGAAAGCATTGAATTGATTTCAAGAGACACCTCGATATATGAGACATATATCTGGGTGCTAGTGCCAAGTGGTAGACATGACCTTGGAAGATTATGTCTGAGGCCCTTTTTAATATTTGATGATGTCTTAGATGGGAGGCAGGTACCAAAATGAGTCATTTCTCATATTTAACTATTTCATTATTGTTCCATTTTTTGAATGGAAACAGTTAGTATTATCCAATTTCTATGATAGTTATGAATAACCTATCTAAAAAAACATAGCTGTATGGTTTTCAAATATTTCATCTGACACATTAATGGGTCCAAAATATTTATTTCCTTTTACATAATAGAAGGTATGACCTAAATATGAAAACCAATGCAAAATACCAGAAACACTTAAAAAGTTAAAAATAGAATAAAAGTTAACGGCTCAACTCATCAATTTTTGAAATTTGATACTAATTCATTTCAACAGGAAAAGATTTGAGTTTATTTGATTCAATGCCATGAATATGATGTTTAAAAGTCAGTCCTGGTTTATATACTTTATGAATATATCTACAATACATCAACAAATCAAGTAACAATACAGTTCACACATGTTTTTCAAGATAACACCCTGAAGGCGACACATTTCTACACCAATCCTGTATTTAAATGCAAATTGTAATGGAATCGTGACATGACAAATACAGTAATAAATTAATACCTAATTCATATCTAACATCAGCCAATCCCTGCAAATCAAAATATGACAATTTTAATCCTCTACACATGTATGTTTAGTACAGGAGATAGATCCAAAATTATTTTTTTCAAACAAATGTATAAATTCTATTTTTATTGCAATACTTAATAATAAATGTACAACTGTATGAAATATGTGTTAAAAGCCTAGTTTTGATTCAGTATTTCAATAGAATTTAGTATATTTTGTCAGATTCAAACTTTGATCAAGCAAAGTATTTTAAAAGGACAACTTACATATTTTCAGGTAAAATGAAGAATTGTTCATTGCACAAAAAAGGTAAAAAGCTAACTTTGTTACCAGCACTAATTGTTGACAATAAAAATATCTCTGGAAACAGACCTTAAGCAAGCCACATTAAATACTGTATAAAATATAGATAACCATATGACTCTGTGCAGTTGGCTATTAAATGGTAAGCTCTAACGAACGAACAAGAGACAGCAGCAAGAGCCTTGTTGGAAAGTCACTGAAATTCAAGTGTGTAACATTATCAATTTTTGGAGGAAAATTAAGCAAAACTCACTTTGTTAATAAAACTTGAGGCATTTTCATTCAACATATCTCTTGATAGCAATACAGAAAATAATTGCACATTAAATTCTTTTACATTCACCTATTTAGACTTTGAACATACAAATCTTTATAAAATAAAATGGAATATGACTGTTCAAACTTAAAACCGTTATTTTTCAATCATCAATTAACGAAAAGCGCATAAAGTGCATAGCAAGTTCACATTCAGCTAGAATTCACATGATAAGCAAATCCTTGTAAATGAATGTCTATCTCCGTTGGCATAATTTGAAACACTTCCTGAAATATGAAATTCTTAATTCAATATAAAGGTAATGAAATATATTTCAACCATGTACTCGATGTGAGATTGACATCACTTTATACTTTACCAAGTTAGCAATAATATAAATTTTAAGTTATTTGTTGTCAAAAGTTGTTAATGTCATATACAAATGTGGGAAGGATTGAAGCATATTTTTGGTGTCACACAATAAAAGAATCAGATGGACGGGCATAACATTTTATGATTTGACACTTACAGATCCAAGTCATTTCTTGTGTGTAAAATGTGAAAGCAAATTTGACTGGGCTTTCTGATTCCTGTTTCTTCAATTTTCCACTTTTCTCATGTTAACAAATATACAGAACAGCATATAGATAAAATGCATGGAAACACCTTGGTAAACATAATTTGTGCTAGTTATGATGAATAACCATATTAAATATTAAAAGGTTATAATATCCCTCTTCTCAATTTTGTAGTACGCAAGACACACAACAGATAACTCCAATCTATGGAGGTATTCATAATGGATTTATAAATTGGTTATCTTATTACAGCATAAAAGACAGAAGGAAATTAACTACATTAGCATGCAAGAACCTTGAATGCTGGTTTTAAACCATCTTTAGATGTCTGAAAAACAACCCACAATGCTAGCACTCTTTTGATAGTATTAATTGTTGTCATAAACTAACTATAAAACCTGAATAAAATGGGTCTTGTCTCTTACAGTTAATATATCGATTGAAAAAAATAGTATAGGGGTTTTTTTCACTATGATGGAACAAAATCTTCAAGAATCTATACTACAAATTGGGAACTAGACCTGAATCTGCAGTCAGCCCAGAGTGTTCTAAGGTTAAAAGAATGTAATATGTATACAAGTTTTTACCAAATTATTTAAGCTAATTAGTATGAAACCCAGAAATTTGAATCAGTTTTCACAAATTGTGTAAGGTTCACATTTTAAGCAGGTTTTTGTCACAAAATACTTGAGATATTCAGGTACAGGGTAACAATTAGCCTCCTTTAAATCTTTTATTGTGCTCAGTGCCATCATTTCATTATGCATGATTGTGAGCTGCTAAGCTGTGGAAGAGATATAGGATGGTTCTCATATTAAGGATTTCATATTATAGCCATGGTATATAGATAATCTTGAGCTAAATAAACAGGGAACCATATACCATATGTGACGCGCTACATCAAAAGGTACAAGTTCTCAGCCAAGCAAATTTTGAGATACAGGCAAATAAAGCTCGTAAATTATAAAGAAAATAATAAGAAAATTGTCATCTTTATTCACCATATCTTCAAATTTAAACTTCAATTTTCACAAGCAAGGTATCATTTTAAAGCTTAATTTATTCTCTTTAAAGTAACACAGAAATCTCAATTTTGTCAAAGGTAGACAACTTGTACCTTTTGATGTAACGCGTCACATATGAACCAGATGAGTCAAAAGTGGATAGAATCTTCACAGGTCAATGAGCAGTGTACAGATGGACCCAAATAAAAGTTGCGTTTTGGGGTTCTCATGTAATGATAATCATTGTAATTGTGCTTAAGTATTTTTCTTGATGTTTTTGCTATGAAGTAATGAGCTGTAATGTAAGAACAGGGGTCTGGGGTATCTCGATGTATTTTTCTCCCCCACTGGACTAAGCACAGATAAAATATATATATTTAAAGAAAACTGAGCACAGGTAAAATATATTTTAAGGGGAAAAAACCCTTACGAAATTTTTTTGATAAATCCAAAGATATTTGATAAATCCAAATTTTCTTCAACAAATTTTGAGATTTTGGTACCAAAATATAATTCATTCAAGATTATCTCATATTGCATTTGAAATTTAATGGTTGAAAACATGTTTTTTGTTTTAAATAAAGGTGATAAGGCGTATATTTTTGATAACTTAGAGAAAAATTTATTTTTTTGATAAATTAGAGAGAGCTCTGAAAATTATGCCAAATTGATTGTAAGTTTAAAATGGTTGGATCAATTTAACTGAAATAAAGAAATGAACCTGCTTATTAGTGATCTTTCATATACTAAAACTAAATTTTGAAAGGTCAGGCAATCAATGCCTTATAAAGACTTTATAAAGACAAAAACAAATATCATAAAAGTTCAAAGATGCGATGTATGTTTTTAGGCATAATGGTTTGGCAAAACAGCATAATAATATACCATTATATTATGGTATTATTTAGAAATTCATGAGTCATACAAAGAGAAGTAGGATGCATTTCTCAATCCAATGGCAACCATGTTTTACACACTGGCGTAACAACAAGAAGGGGGGCAGCAAAGTGCCCACCCTGAAAACTCTCAGAGGGAAATTATGCCTACCCAGGAGGAAAAATAAAGGGGAGGGAAAGAGAAGACAAGGAAAAACAAAGAGAAAAAAGGGGAAGAAAAGAGAAAGAAAATGGAAAAAAGAAAGGGAAGAAAGAATATGATATGATAAATCAAAACACAAAACAAACAATATATCAAAATCAAAATTATTATTGCCAGGTCAAACTTTCTAAGAAAGTTTCAGCACATTATACCAAACATTGCAAGTTACAACTTGCTATTTGGACGAACTAAACTAGCGGGGTGCGCGCGAAGCGCGCATCCCCGCTAGTTTCTACAATTAATAGAGTGCATGTATTCAATGAATACATGGACTCTATCAATTGTGGAAATTCATCAAGCTGTCAGTACTTATTTGTAGATCCTTGTAGACAAGAGCAGACATTGACTACAGGCAATATTGAGGTTTGTTAGTGATATATGAATTGGATAAAGATTTGGCTAGTCTACAGGTTAACAAGAGGACAACATGAACATTGACACCTGCAACTGGTCTTGATTTGAAAACGTTAAGAGTATATCTGACATTTACTTTATTCATACATTTATTTATTTTACCTTTAGAAACATTATATTAACAACTTCACTCAAAGTAACTAATAATAAAATACTCTGATACAGATACAATGTAATTTAATATGGGTTTAATTTTCTGCAAATAATACTGCAAAATCTTTGCAATACATTAAACATAATTTCAGTCATCTATGCTTAGTTAGTTAGAAAAATGTTGAATATTCCCCTGAAAAAAGACAAAACATTCAAAATTCACTAAAACTATAACCTTAAACATCTTACTATACCACAGAGAGCCACAGAGTACACATCACTCAAGCACACTTCTATCCATCCCCCCATTAATCAGTACAGACATTAGAAGACATCTTCAAACTAGCTATACAGAACTTAATTTGCTCTCAATTTGAAAGAGAACTTTCTAAATTCTGGCACATGTTTTTTGTAACAAGTACTTCATGTTGCTATGGAGACAACATTATATTTGCCCTTAACGCAAGCCATCAACAATTGAAACCTCCTTCTTGATGGTATGTTCCAAATGTTCTATATTAACAAGTACATCTTTGAAAGAGAACAACACATAACCTAATTTGTTTTTCCTTAGAAAGAAGCATGTAGACCAAGTACTCCCCTCCAATAGAGGCAATATTCTACTTTTCAGAGAGTGCCCTAATGCATGAGTGCAACAATAAAAACTTAATCTGAAATGCTTTCTACAATTTCTTATGAATGTGTAAATGTAAGGAGAAATCTGAAATAAAGTTATACAAAATAATTGGAATATCCTCGCTTTCAATATTTCATCAAACCTTCAATGAATTACTTAAACACTTGCATCCCAAAAGAACCACTTCAACACTCCCACATTAGCATACTATACTTTCTGATATCCAATAACTATATTCAAGATCAGAATATTAAGCATAGATGTAAAAACAGAGAGACCTTATATTCATTGTTTAATCCCCTGATTATTGGTTATAATTTCAAAGTGAACCAAACATAGAATTTGTATGAAAATTAAAACTACAATAGCATTTTGATTTTCTTTTTCAAAGCCTTATCTGGGTATGTAAGGAAATGTCTTTTGTAACCAACCTATCAGGATCGCTGTTACTAAATGCAAGTAGAAGGTTAACCAATAAGTCTAGTTTGATTCAGGCTTCCTGGCAAGATGACATAGCAAAACAAGGTATGTTGTATTTCCATACAAGAAGAAACCCTTAGTATGGGAGCAAACAAACTATCAGCAACATATTTATGTCTGCTTTGATCGCTGTCAACATAGAATTGGCCTTAATGTGAATATTCAAAGAGCATTTTCTCAAGTGACAAGTCATTTTTTGATAAGTAGCAACACTGTAATTAAGAATGCTCAGCAACAATATATATGAAGAGTTGACTTGCAAAATGGCTTACATCCATTTTGCACGTTTTGAGAAAAACCGCTAGGACATCACATTTTGATGTGTCGCAAAATTCCTGATAATGATTTTAGTAATGCTGTACAAATATGTCTTAAGGTGTAATTTAGATAATTCATCAAGTAGTTTCTAATTAATTGACTATTAATTTTATGCTGAAAATGGATGTAAGCTGTTTTGCAGGGAAACTCATGAAATTTCAACTTAAGAACCACCTATCATCTAAGTTTTTTCAAAATGTCTTTTTCAATTCTTCATAAGGCTAAGATGTACTTTTATAAATACCAAAATTCAACATTAGGTCATGTTTAATAAAAAAAGTTACCATATAAGGGCATTATGCCCTTTTATGCCCAAATAT